>APFE030788522.1:0-61731 GCA_000404065.3 Pinus taeda
ATGTAAAATTGTATTTGTTAGAATCTTTTACAGCCTATTTTTTCATGATAGCAAGAATATTTCAATGTACTCTAACATTAAATAAATCAATTAACACATTAATATAATACTATGACTCTTGACTATGGGTTAAACTTCTATTAAACTTCTCATAATCGATAAGTAAGTGTTAAGATAACCTTATATGGGGACAAGTGGGTCCAATGTAGAAAAATGTCAGTTTTGGTGGAAACTAAATACCCAGGAAACAATGAGTAAGATTAAAAAATTCAAACAGGTGGGATGTAACAGGCATTTATCAAAGGAAAATACTAAGTTCAGAAGATTTTTGGAGGAAAGCGCGTGCACATCCTGGAATCCCAATCCCAAATCTCAGGGGGAGATATGAGCCTTATTAAATCACTCTTGCAAAGAATATATGTGGGAACTCAAATCCCTTTCTCCCAGAGTTTCTCAAGCCAATGCATTTGGCATAAATCAGAGATTAAAAGGTAGGCCAAAATGATGAGACAATCACAGAGAAAAACTCACTTGGATCTTACCAAAAAACAACTAAAAACTATACAAATTTCACAGCCAAAATGCTTTTGTTAGCAACAAAGCATAAAAACCAAGATGGTGATTTTAACAAGAATAAAGAGGTATTGAAAAAAGAAGAGGAACTTAGTTCAAACAAAAATGAGAGTGAAGATACTCTAGCAAACAAAGAGGAGAGTAGTGAGGACACGTACAACCACATAACCACTCCATTGTTGTGGTCGTCAGAGCTCTATGTAAGCAAAATCATGAGCATGAAAAAATGAATTGAGTATATTTAGCTAAAGGTACAACATGAAGTTGTCAAATTAAAAGAAATTTTGGAAGTCAGTCAAAAACTTGAAAGAGAAAACAAGTTCCTCAAGAGCAAGTAATAAGCTTACAAAACAATATGGAAAGAGGGCAGCAAGAGTTGATCATGCTGAAACAAGAGTTAGAGTAAATGAAGGCAGTAGAAGAAAAAGACATAGGGACAAGGAAAAATAGCAGAGCAAATCAAATGGAAGAATTTCAATCAACAATTACAAACATGGAAATGAGAGAAATCAAATTAAAGCAACAAATAGAAGAAGCTAAAACTTGGGCTCAAGTGGTAAAGGAACCGTTGGTTGAGCAAAAATAAACTATGAAGAGATAAATCAAGAGGCAAATAAGAGAAGAAAAAACTAGGCAAGACAAGGCCACAAATTTCATCATCAAAGGCCTAAAAGGCTATGGAGAAAAAGAAAGAACAAATATTTTAGCAATGGATTTTCTCAAGGACAAGTTGAATTGGACATGTTATATTCAACGAACAAATATGATTAGTAGGAAGGCGGGAAATGGAGTTGATAGACATGTCATAGTTTCATTAAAAAGTATAGAAGACAAGATGGATATCCTAAAGAATAGAGAGGTACTTAGAGGTACTCATATTTACCTAGATGATGACTTGACACTTGAACAACAAGGTGAGCGAAGGAAGGAATGAGAGAAAGTGAAATCAACAAGAGATGCAAGAAACTGGTTAAACTGTACAATTGTGTTATTTTCAATTAAGAATGTCAAGCGTGGTATAAAAGAATTAGCGAGTGGTATAGCCCAAGACATTGATGGGTTACAGGTAGAATTCTTAAAATGGGGTGTTGAGATCTTGGCTCCAATAATCAAAAGGATCATCAACAACATCACGCAAGGAAATTTTCTAGTTGAATGGACAACAAGTGTCACTATACCTATTTCAAAAGTGGAGACATCAATAATCCCTCTAATTATTGCACTATTATGGTCAATCCTCTTCTTGGAAAATTGTTTGGGAGCATGATAGAGCATAAAATCAGTGGTCGGGAAAAAAAATAAGGTAAAAGAGAAAAAGGATAGGTTGGTTTTAGGCCAAGGCACTCTACAATTGATCATTGCGTCACTCTTAGGCACTTCATTGAAAAATTATGGGACATTCAGGGTGGGGAAGCCTTTTGTTGCTTTGTTGATTTCAAAAAATATTTTGACACTATTCCTAGGGATAAGCTTTAGAGAAGAATGGAAGAGATTACAATCCCAATTGAATATAGAGTTGTTGTCCATAAACTGTATGAGAAAGTTACTACTAAAATTAGAAGTAAAGAGGGCTTTTCAAAATCCTTTGGTAGTGACATTGGGGTTAAGCAGGGGCGCCCCCTTTCCCCCACTCTATTTGGTTTATATATTGATAAGCTAGAAGAATGGCTAAACAACACCAGTGGAGAGGGTATTCAACTAGTGAGTTATGTGGTGAAGCTACTTTTGTATGTTGACGATCTTATCTTAATTGCAAAATCTTCCCATGGTTTGAGAGAGCATTTGAAGGCCTTAGAGCTCTTCTGTCAGGAGGTTGGGATGCATGTAAACACTAGCAAAACCAAACTCATGATCTTCTATTTGAAATAGAAAAAAAACATGTTAGCTTCATATTTGAGGAAAAATCCTTGGAGATAGTGAAGGAGTACAAGTACTTAGGAATTTTTTTTCACAACAGGCTAAGTTGGGAGACATGCATAACTAAAAGGATGCAAGGGTGTTGGAGAGATTCTTAACTTCTTTAGAACAGATGCAAGAAAGCATAATTATGGGACTAGAGAACCAAGAAAACTCTTTTTGGAGTGTTGGTTACCTTGGTTATCCTATATGGATGTGAAGTTTGGGGGAGCAACATGTCAAATCACAAGTGGAGACAAGTAGAAAGAATTCGAAAGTACTTAATCATTAGTAACCTCAAAGTCAAGTCAATGGTCCCATATTGTAACTCTAGTTAAGAGTTGATGTAGTCAAAATTAACCACTAGTAGGCTATCAGGTTGTGTTATAAACGGGTCGCTAGGAGGAAGAGGCATTCCATTCCTTCGAGAGAATTTTGTTCCATAGATGAGCAAAAATAGCCAAGAGAGATAGGAGGTAGAGCACACAGAGAGGATTTGTGCACTGTAGTAGCCCATGGGCCATAATAATTACTTCTTTGTACCTGCAGCCATATTTCCAGATAGAGGAAGAGAGCGAAGTGACCTCACCTTCCCCCTGTGTTTTTCTCCCGAAAGGGTTTCGCATAGAGCATATCTTATGTCTTATGTATGTGTGAGCTTATTTTGTCGTTCTCTACTTTTCTGCATAATGTCCATTCACATGCATGCTCTAATTACAATTAAATTTAAAGATCTAGAAGTTTTAATAAAATCGTAATAGTGTAAATATTCAGTATTTTAATATATTATTATCAGATCTATTATGGCGAGTTGTCCAGTGGAATATCCACGACAGTTTTACAGATCATAAACATGAAGATATGAGAATTTGTGAAAGTATGACAATCTATTGTAAGAGTTAGTGCTTTTCTCTCGAAGGATTGTAGCATTGTTCTTTTTAATACACAATACACAAACTATAAGAGAGAACATTTATTTAGAGGGATAATCTCTTTAAAGTGCACAACTAAATAAGATTTTGCACTTTAAGAGATTTGATCCCTCTGAACACTTACAAATCCGAGGTTAAGTTAAATTTAAGCTAGTATAAAATTATGTTACTTAATATAGGCATCAAAATATTTTACTGGTAGATTTTTTTTCTTTAATAAATATTTTTATTTTTATTTAAAATATATACATGTTTATTTTAAATTGAACACAAAAAAATTACACATATTCTTCATACTTAATTATAAAATAAACCTTTCAATTCAATAAAAAACAAAAACAAACAAATAAAAATAGAAATATTAATATTTTAATAATTACACTTATTATTAATCAAATATATAACACATATATTTATATTTTATATTAATTTTATAACTTTAATTTTTTATTTAATAATATTTTATTTGTATTTCAAAAACAACCTGTTATTTAACTTCAATTTGAACACATAAAAGACTACCCATCTCTCTCTTACATTGATATAGATATAAAAATGTATAACCTTTGAAATAGATGTAACCTTCTCATCAAAGGATACGAATTTTACATAATTGATTGTCAAATATATGAATTCTATTTATTTAAACTTATGAATACAAATAATGTAAATATTATATTATAATATAGTTTATTATAAATATTATATTGTAATATATTTATAATTTTTGTAAAATTTAAATAAGACAGTGCGCGTCTCCCTGCACTGTGTGTTCATCTTTTAAGATTTCGTGTTTAATGATGAAAGCAGATCTACAATGAAAGCAAAAGATAAATGCAAAGATGTCGGTGGGCACCGCATTTATCTTAAGGACCCGCATGTCTTGGATGGCATGCATATCAAGATCTTAAAGAAAAAGAAAGAGTATGCCGACGGAAAAAGCCTGGCTTGAGAAAGAAAAAGAAAAGTAAAAGTGGAAGCATAACACAAACAAAAAAGAAAAGTGGAAGCATAACACAAACAAAAGTAAGGTATGAGCATAAACAGTACATACAAACCTGAGAATCTCATATCGGACTTTCAACGAGATGAAGAAAAGAATAAAAAAGATGACATGGACTTGGATGGCTTGTATATCAAGATCCGAAGAAAAAGAATAATATGCCTTCTTTTCCTTAAAAATGGACGATGAAGATTATTATGTAGTAGAGGAGAAGAAAATTTAGCAGACTGAAGAACAACACACTCAATTGACTCTACTCCTAATTATCATTGGTGGAAGAAGAATGTCGAAGGACTTCGAGTTGATTTTGAATAACGTGCTCTTGGCGTTGCAACTCTGTCTGGGTGTGTGGCAATTCACAAAGCTCACACCCGTCGGCGCCCTCATACAAGGAGTAGTCGGCTGGTTACTGCGACCATTTGGACTTTCCAAAACGTACTCTACGCTGCAAGTGTTGGATGGTCGAGTCTTCAAGGAAGCGAATTGTTTTGTGCTTCAACCGGAAATTCCGTTTGCCAGGAGGGGGGGCGGCGAGTTGCGCAGTCAAGATAGGCTCCAGCTCCATGTGAGGTACTTGGGCAAGGAGTTCGTTCTGGAGAGAACGGGAAGCGAGCGAAACATGTTATTAGTGGACGGTAAAATGTGTTATTACATCATTCCCACGGTATGGGAGGAACTGCAGGTCTTGGAGAATGTTACACGCTTCGCTACCGGCGGCTTCTACGGCGGCCTCTCCGGGGCGGAGGCCGCCGCCGCCGCCGCAGTGGACGATGGCTTCGTCGTTGTGGCCGACGACGTTGACATCGTCGGCGCCGCCGCCTCGTCGCCGCCGCCCGTCGTCGCCCGCCGCCGTCGTCGCCGACGCGCCGTTCGCCGACGACGCCGTCGCCGCCGGCGACCCTGTGGTTTTGAAAGGTCACAGGGAATTTTGGGAGGAAGTGAGCACGGGCGGTATCATGAGCTTGGACGAAGTATTGGATGGACTCATCCTCCACAATCAGCATCTCAGCCTCCGTTTAGCTGATAATCGACTGTTACCTGTCAACTTGTCAGTGTCCGAAGAGAAACTTTTGAAAATTCTAAATTTGTTTGCAGTGTTTTTACAAACGAAGAAGGAGAAGGTCCATTGGCTGATTCCGACATCACTGAGCTTTATATCAGCAATCCTCGAGTTCAGCACGCCACTGAGAGTGTGGCTTTACACCAACATCAACGTGTTGTTCTGTTCTATTATGCATTCCATGTGTGACCTACTGCCTCGGCCATGGAGGCGACAAGTATATTCTTTAGGTAAGTGGGTGGAAGGTTTAAAACCTACGAATGACATACAGCTAAAGACCCATAGGGGCAACATATGTGCAATCATCGCTGGAGGTTCCAAAATTGACAGACAAGGTGCGTCTTTGGTGCCCTGGTTAAACGTGGCCGAAGAAACACACCGCAGGCGTGACATTAGCAACCATTTTCATTGTAATTCTATAGACATGGACATGACGTGTACTTATTTTGTACGTCTGAACAGATGCAGGATTTTACCTGAAGAGAAATTAAAATTCATCCCTCAAAATTAAAAGGTTGCTTCCTTTTTCGTTGTGGCTCAAAGCTTCTTTTAGCCAATGGAATCAATACTAGTCAGATAATCCAAGTCCAATTTCCAAGAGATAAGAAGGTTTATGCTCTGTCATGAAAAAGTATTCACGAAAGAAAAATAATTCATGACTTAGAAAATTTGTTTCTATAAGTAAGAGCTTTATTGATTTACTTATGTACTTAATAATTATAATGAAATTAAACAAATAATCAGAAGGCACCAACAAAGTTCAAATAGTTCCTTAAATTTGTTTGTTGTAATTGAACTTGATGGGTTCACTTATGTACTTGATAATTTTAATGAAATTAGAACAAATAATTAGATAGTATCAACAAAGTTAAAATAATTCCATATTAAATGTTTAGGCTTATCTAATTCCATTTATTTTTAAGCCTCACAACTTTCTTTTTAAGATTAGCTCATTTTGCTCAACAATTTTTACCTTTTGTTGAATGCATAAAAATGTAATAAGCACTCTTTGTATGTGTTTTTTGAATTTAGCTAAAACTTACAGGGTCAAAATTTGGATGTCATGGCTCATTTTGGTAGTCTCCATTAGTTTTTCTTCAGTCCAAAAGTCCATCTATTAGATAGAACAATGGCACTAGGAAGTGTTGAGAAACCAAAAGCAAGTATATAATGATGATTTCTCTTAACCTGATAATTACTTTTGAATATTGTTGGATTCTTATTAATCTTATGTTTTCTTCATCAAGCAATTATAAAAAATTTAAAGATCACACGAAGACTAAGAAACCATAAATTAGGCTCCAAGCCAAAACCCCACAAGGGGGAAAACCCAAAAATCCTCTTCTTATAGAATCAGATCAAATGTGAGATATCCAAGATTCAAGACCAAGACCAAGACCACCACAAAGACCCAAGTCAACACTCCAAATCTCCTCCAACTAAGTGAAAGTCAACTGAAGTCATTTCTAGTCAAACCTTGTTAAATCTGATCAAAACATAGAAATTCAGATTCAAAATTTCACAGAGTTTCCCCAACACCTTCGCACATATGAATAGAAACCAGCTGAAAAAAATGTGTTTTTCTTTCTCCTTTGAATTTTCTTCTCTCTCCTTTGACGTCACTAACTTTCTTCTTGTATTTGTCACATAAATAAAAGTGCATGGTGAGTGAGTGAATGAGGTGCAAGTGTCTTCTATTTAAGTTGTCCACGAGGTCGAATAGGTGCCTCTTCAAGGTCGACTTGGTCTTGTGGATGACAAAGTGACTTTTTTGACTCAAAATAAAATAATTTTCTTTTTCTTACAAGGAGTCCAAATAGGCTTTTGACTCAAAATAAATTTTCTTTTCACACAATAAACTTTAAAAGCATGAAGAACATGCTTTGACAAGAAAATAAATAATAATAATTACATAAATTGAATATAAATTGAATTTAATTATGTAGAACTACACTAGTTACATTTTCATCACTTCCTCTTAACCAGGGAGTTATTCATAATGACACAATAGGATACTCTAAAATTGAAATATTCTCATAAGAAGAGATTTAGATTGAAAAACATCTCCATATTTCATCATAACCAACATTGTCAAAAATAGTAAAGCATTGACTAACAAGCTCTATCTCTCCACTAGATCAAAGCACAAGTGTAACTATATCAATTATTAAAAATGATCGTAACCAGGCTATGGTAATCAAGCCAATGGAAATCTCAATTATCAACAACATGGCACAAAAACTATTCTTGCGCATGTCTTCACAAAACATGGACAACTCTAGAAATTTTATGGCCACTTTCAAAATTAAATGACAATAGTGTTTTCATATGAACACGTTCACAAATGTATTGCAGATTCTAAGACATATTGACAAACTCTATTTAGACTAGTACATGCAATAGGTGCAGGATTTGTTACAGCCTTATTTCCACATGTAGAATAATAGTGCATGGTTTGTTTTACTCTTAACTCAACATCTTGATTATCCTTTGGCTAGGGTTCCATTATATTCTTGTTACTAATTTTTTGGAGTTTATAATTTCATCATGGCTTCGTGCTCCTAGTGTTCTTATGGTTTTCTGTTGGGGTTTAGCATTTCATCGTGGCTTCATATTCTTAGTGGTCTTCTGGTTTCTCACCTTTCAATGCTCATTTTGAATACTAAGCTCTAGCTTGGTAGTGGTTTAGTATTCTTGCATAAAGCATTAAAGGAACATACACAAAAGGGAATATGAGACTCAATGTGAATGAGGCTATTAAATGAAGAAACCTATGCATTCAATTCTTAGGTGTTCTAAATTCAACAATCCTAATAAGCTTCATTAGATTTCAATAAAGTATTATGGTACATTTGGCATTGGGGTCTACTATATTATTTTTTGTAGTGGCTTGGTAATATTAATATTAAATATTGAGGATGTCATTCTAATTTTTTTCAATCCTAAAGATTCTAAAAGGTTTTATGTTTAGCCTTCCATGTTCATTTTGTTGTAGTTGGTGTTCGCATCAGTTATTGGTTTCACAATTATACCTCAACCTCAACCAAAAAACCAATACAAACATTAACAAACAATGACATCCTTTAAACAATGTGAAAAGCTAGCAATATTATGGCCATAAGGTCCAATAACCACATCCAAAATCAAATCACAACAACATTTGCATGGTCACACATGCAAAAAAGTATAACAAATTTGAAGAAAATCTGATGAACTTCTTCAAACTAATATATGTCGTTCGTCTAGCATTTGCTAGTGACACTAATTCTTAACAAATATAATGTTTCTCATTGTATTTTAACAAAGTATTATTGTAGACTTGGCGGTACTTTCTACTAAATTGTTGCTTAGAGTGGATTGGGGTATTAAATTTTTAGTATGTAAATGCAAGTTTGTTTTATCCTAGTGTTTCTAAAAGTCCTTGAGAGTGAATTGGCATATTAAACCTTTGGTATGTCAATGCAATTTTTTTCAATTCTATAGTTTCTAAAGGTTGTTCAGAGTGGATTGGCATGTTAAACCTTTAGTAAGCCAATTCAACTTTTTCAATACCTGAGTTTCTGGAGGTTTCAAGTTTAGCCTTGTAAGTTTGTTTTGTTGTTGTCAATGTTCACATTCACATCATTTTGTCAATGGGTTAGTATTGGTTTCATTGCATTGTTAATTAAAATCTTAACTTCATTCAACAACATAATATAAACCTTAATCAACAATAACATGACATAAAAATAATTCCTACACACTCCTTCAAACAACACAACTAAATAGCAGTTTTATGAGAGGCAATGGCCACTTTCAAAATCAAATGAAAAAATATTTCCATAATAGCACATTCATATTTGTATCTAGATTTGAACACATCCCACTGAAATATATTCAAACTATTGTATGTGATCGGTCTAGCATTTGTTGCATCTTTGACCCTGTGAATTTAATAATGACATATGATTGATTATGTTAGAATCTATAGTATTCTTCTACTGAGTTTCCATTGCATTCTTTTTACTAATTTTTCAAGGTTTGGAATATTGTTATTGCTTTATGTTCATTGTTCTTGTTGGTTTTGTACTTTTGACTCATTTGCTAGATGTTCTCAATTAAGGTACATGTTCACGTCTAACAGAAACCTCACTTATCTACCAAATAGATTATTTGCTTTATAACTTATCTACACTAGGTAGTCTTTCCCTAAACTCCATTGGTAGGCACAACAAAGAAAATTATCCCTATTATGAAATATATTCCCCTCTTAAATCTGTTGAGTGTCAGGCAGAGAAAATCCTAATCACTCAAGTTGATATTGTCTTGACTTTGAAAAGAGACACTCCTATTTACATCATTCTCTTCTAGTGCTCATCTATCATTGTTGTAGGTTTTTGTTGCAATTGACATTGATTTAAAATTTAAATAAGCCATCCATGAAATAGAAAAAATGATCATGATAGTCAGTCGGTTTGCTAATAACTAGTGTGTATAACTAATATATCATTATGGTAATCTTTTGTTTAAATTTTAGTAGTTGAACTCGAGTGGAAATAATAGTTGTAATGTCAACGATTAATTAACAAACCCTCCACACAATAGATAAGTGAGGTTCGTTTTCAGCGAATAACTTTATTTGTGTTAATTCAATACATTGATTACCATAAAATTTCAATACAGTTAACTTATATAAAATTCACATTACTATATAAGTATGAAATTCACATTACTACATAAATATAGTAAAATGATTGATATACATTAAATAAGTTAAATGATGTAGTTAAATTTACGAAGAATCTAGTTTGTAAATAAAATCATAAGAACCAAAATCCAATATGGTGTTACAACCTTGGTAAAGTCTATGAGTCAGTCTAAGAACTTCAAGCTCTGTACTTGTGAAAGCTAAATTCAAAAGGAATTTAATCAACTTCAAGATCTGTACTTGTGAAAGCTAAATTCAAAAGGAATTTAATCACTTTGACATTGGGAATTAGAACTTCAAGATCTGTACTTGTGAAAGCTAAATTCAAAAGGAATTTAATCAACTTCAAGATCTGTACTTGTGAAAGCTAAATTCAAAAGGAATTTAATCACTTTGACATTGGGAATTAGAGATTATAAACATGTATTGTGGCATTTGTAATTAGACATTGTAAACATGTATTGTATATTTATCTTTATATTCATCGATAAACCAGTTATGTTTATTTGCAATGCATGGAAGTTGTGTTTCGCATAACATCTATGGCAAGGCAAGATGTTGCATGGTAATCCTATAAGGAATGCACATGGTGAAGCAAAAAAATATATACTCGAAAAATCAAAGTGAAACAAGCATAAAAAATAGATAACTTTGATCATACGAGGTGGAGTTATTTAAGGTGAGGATTTTGAATAGATCTTTCTAGGTTGGATATTATATGATTATTTCCCTTAAGTGAAGACCTTGAATGTAATTTGTTACACAATGGTTTGCGGTTCGAAAACCTATTGTAAATAAACTATTCAACATTATTTTATTATAAATAAATCATTCAACATTAAAATAAATCATTATAAATCATTCAACATTATCGATTAATTCACTTCTTAATGCTCTTTTTGGTGTATTAATTCACACACACCATTATGTATTTATATATTATTTGTTGGATTATATTTTAGAATGTTATATTTTTATGAAGTAATATAATTATTTTAGTTGAATTTCATGTAATATTGTAATTTATTAGTATTGAAGTGTTTTAGTTTGTTTGTTTTTAGGTTAATATGAAAGAAGGAATTTTTATGAATATGTTGTTTTTCATTTGTTGAACAAATTGGATCAACAACTACTAAGACGCGTGTCTCTCATGGTTCCATTTTTATTAGACACGTAGCGATCATGCATATTTCTTTATCTCATTCTAACTAGCAATTCCACCATATCGACTAGTGACTTGTTCTGTATATTTTAAATGCCAACTTTAGACATATAATTGAGGAAGAATGATAAGATGTTTATTAGTTAAAAGTTTGGGGTGAATGGTGGATGTCACTATCCTAGATAAGGGTAACATTCTTTTCATCCCATCTAAAGAATGTGTATTACCCATTGTTCATATTCATGTTTAAGAAGGCCATTAAGAGAATTGAAAGCTATAATATAAATGCACAGAAATAGGGGTGAGGTGAGGCTATGAGGAGGTGGCGTTGAGCATGGTGTTTTTGATGCTGTAAATAGAGCATAGGATTTTGCATGACACACATCCCTTCTCTATGGTCATGAGAACTTGCATGTCAAAATCCATCAATGCATGAGAACCTACATATCCAGATGTTGGACCCTATTAGAGACTTTGAAGGCACCAAAAACATGAATTTGGATATTTAATTAATTTATTATAATGAAAAATAATTCAAATAAATTGATTTACATGATTATATCTAATTGAAATTAAAATGACTTTATTGAATGAAAAAATCAATTAAAAAAATGAAATTTCCAAGATTAATTTTCTCTTTACATCGTTCTCTTTTAGTAAACAAGGAGAGAAATTTGATTAAACAAATTTAGATAATTTATTTGAATACTAAATTGTCATTTGTGGAACTCGAGGGAAAATGTGAAGGAACACAATGAATCCTCAGTGGTTTACTAAAGGCATTGGGAATGGAACCAAACATAGGATTAGCCATAACAGGTCTATGTTTAATCTTCTTTTCATTAATACATTGGAAACTATTGCATGTGGATTAGTAGGAATAGGGATGGGTGAAAAAAGATGGGTACTAGCTAGACATAACATCTTGAGCAACAAGTTTATTCTAAGTGATGATGCATAAATTGATTGGCTAAGATCTGGCCATTGAGTGAGTGCCACTTGGAATAAATTTGTTGGCCTAGATCTAGCCACTAAGAAAACACCAAACGGTGTTCGTTCATTGGCCCAAATTATTCCACTCAGAAGGCACCAATGGGCAAAAAATCATTGGCCTAGATCAGGCCACTCAGCGGATACCACTTGGCATCTATATGTTGGCCTAGATATGGTCACTAAGTAGGTGCCACTTGGAAATTTTTAGTTGGCCTAGATTATGCCATTGAGCAGGCGCCCCCTGATGTTCGTTTGTTGACACAGATTAGGCCATTGAGTGGGTGCCACTTGGCATTTGTTTGTTGGCCTAGATTAGGCCATTGAATAGGCACCACTCGGTGGAAATTCGTTGGCCTAGATCATGATCAATTAGCATGCGCCACTAGGTAGAAATTTGTTGGCCCATATTTGGAGACTCAATGGGTGCAACAGGTGCAACTTGGTGGAAATCCATTGGCCCAAATCTAGCCATTGAGGGGCTATGACTTGGCGAAAATATGATGGCTTAGATCCGGCCACTCTACGAGTGCCACTTGGCATCCATCCATTGGCCCAGATCTATTGACTCAGTGGGCAACACTTGACATCTATCTGTTGGCCTAGATCTAGCCACTTAGTAGGCACCATTTGGCGTCCATCCCTTGGATGTGACCCGACGACTAAGTGATTTCCACTTGGAAAAAGTATGTTGGCCTAGATATGGCCACTAATCGAGCACCACTTGGCATTGATTTCTTATCCCCGATCAGGTCTTTGAGCAGCTGCCACTTGGAAAAAAATTGTTGGCCTACTAAGATATGGCCATTCAACAGGTGCCACTTGGAATAAATGTGTTGGTCTAGATATGGCCACTAAGCGGGCACCACTTGGTGGAAATTCATTGGCCTAGATCTAGTCACTAAGAGGGCGCTACTTGGTGGAAGTCCATTTGCCTAGATCTGGCCACTTTGTTGGCCCCACTTGGTCAAAAGTAATTAGCCCTGTTCTCACGGTGTCGTTTCCCTTCCTGCTACTCTGTCGATCATTCCTCTTCCTACCTCCACGCACTCAGCTCTGTAATGATGGAGGAGTTCGACCGTTGGGGTGGAGCATGAGTGACGAAGCAACGACATGGACCTGCATCTTGGCGAGAGGTGAAGCTTTTCCAGTGGGAATTGAAATCGATTAGTGGAATGATTCTCTCTGTAAAATCTTCCGTCATTGCCTTTTGTGAGGAAGGTAATATTAGTTTTTACCATGAAATGTCATTGCAAGATAGAGACAAGAATTGAACTGATCAGGTGCTAGTTGCCTCTACTCTAATCGCCTCTTGCAAATGTTGGGGCTTTCTTATAGTATGCACAGTTTTGCGTTACTGTAATTTAATCACACTTGGTAAACTAGAGTGTGAATTTTCTTTGCCCGTGTTTTTATGATGGCTTAAGGAATATAGGGACTTGCACTGACTGGAGGGAGATGGCAAACATAACCTACGAATTTTAAACATGGGGCAGACTTGGAAGTCAAACTTTCATGTTGTATGCTAAAACTAACTGTCCATGACATATTTTTATGTTCGTGTGGGGATTAACCATAAAAAATCTATCACTGCTTATATGAGATATTGCAAAGCTTCAACTAACGGCTTTCTGAAGACTTATAGAATGCGATGTAATGTTTTCTCAAAAGCTAATATGTTATAGTTAAAACCAACATTTGTCAAAATTTTGATATGAGAAATTGTACTCCAAATGAATGGTGAACCCCTACCAATTGAATCTTAGGTAAATATATAATCGTTAAAGTGATTAAGTTTAACATGTAGATGGTAGGAAAATGTCAAATCATTAATGATTAACTATAGTATATAAATTTAAATTCACCCGAAGTCATATAAAAAAGATTAAGTATGGTATATAAATTTAAATTCACCCAAAGTCATATAAAAAAATATTTATTAATTTGAGTAAATGTCAAATCATTATTGTTTAAGTTTAATATATAAATTTAAATTTAACCAAATTCATATAAAAAATATTTATTAATTTGATCAATCTAATCAAAATGAAGTTTGAATTGATTGAAATGATGGGATGCTTTTTCATATTTATTTGGGTTTTATTTAAAGGTTTGTTGTTTAGAAAATAATTGCAACTTAATAGAATAGTTTTTGATATTTTTTAAACTATGTTTGAATTTAGGAATGTGAACTAAATGTAGTTTCCAATTAATTTGAAATATTGTAGTTTCTAATTAATTCGAAATATTGAATCTTATGTGAACTTGATCGGTTTGTGTGTGTTCTTAAAGTGATGTTTGACACCTTCATGCCTTTCAGTCGATTGGGTAGTGGACCGTATTTTCGTAGTTTTCAAGGTTTCCTGAAATGCATTTTACACATTCCCAGTGTTTCTGTGTTGGTTATGAAGCTCAATAGTAACATCCAGGCTTGCATATTTAGTGGATGAATATGTCAAAGTTTTTATATACAATTTATTCCTCTTTTTTTTTTTTTTTTTTTACAAAGATTAAGTTCAGTTTCATTTAGACATATGCCTAGGAATTTGTAGAGTAAATGTACTCTCTTTTGGGTTTTTTCATATTTTTTATTTTTAGAAATAATTTTAAGTTGGGAGTTTCTTGAATTTTTAATTTTAAGGAAATTAAAATTTAAAATGAGTTTTTTATATAGAAAGTTTTTAATTAAAATTTATTTTTTATTATAATAGAATTAAATTTTTATTTTTTAATTAATTTTAATAAAATTTATTAATAAGTTAATAAAATTGAATATGGTCAATTATGGTTGAATCTAGTCAAACATGTGCAATCGATGTCAAGCATTGTCTACTATGATCAACAATATTCAACGAGGATCTTCTATGGTCAAGTATGTTCTACCATCATCAACCACAGTCATAATGGTTAATCAATGTCTCTACAGTGAACCATGATCAATGATGGTTAATCATGCTTGAATATGGTAGACCATGCTATATGTCTTTATGGTCAACCACAGTCAACCATGGTCAACCACGATCAACCATGGGCAACGATGGTCACCCATAATTAAACGTGGTGGAATTTCATCAACCATGACCAACCTTGACTAAAATTTTCTTCATCATGATCAACGATGATTGTCAACCATGGACAATCATGGCCAACCATGGTCAGCCATGGTCAACCACATTTCATAATATCAAACATGGTCAACCATGGTCAAACATTGCATTGTCACAAAGATTGTCTCGATATGGAAATCAACCATGGTCCAATGTCGCATTGTGACAAAGACTGTCTCGATATGAACATCAATCATGATCTAGGATGGTCAACCATGATCCAATGTCACATTCTGACAAGGATTGTCTTAATATGGAATTCAACCATGATCAACCATGTTTATTTTAGGGTTTATAATATTTAGTTTATGGTTTAATACCTTGGGTTTGTAATTTTTATCCCTTAGGTTTATTATTCCCTTTGGGTTTATAATATCAATCCCTTGGGTTTATTGATCTAAGGGTTCATATTCCTAAGGTTTAATATTATCCACTTAAGTTTATAGTCCCTTGGTTTTTTAGTATTTACCCCTATGGTTTATTATTCCCTTGGGTTTATAATATAAATCATTGTCAACCATGGTCAACGATGGTTCACCATGCTTATTTTATTTTAGGGTTTATAATATTTATCGTAGGGTTTATATACCTTAGGATTTTAATTTTAATCAGTAGGGTTTATTATTCCTTTTGCTTTATAGTATTGATCATGGTAAACCATGGTCCAACGCCGCATTGTGACAAATATTGTCTCAATATGAGAATCAACCATGGTCAACCATGGTTGAATGTCGCATTGTGACAAAGATTTTGTCAATTTTAAAAGTAGTCATGGTCAAGCATGGTCAAGCATGGTCCAATGTCACATTGTAATAAGCATTTCCTCAATATGAAAATCAACCATAGTCAACCATGGTCAACCATAATTGTTTATTTTAGTGTTTACAATCAATAATTGTCTTAAACATGGTCAAACATGGTCAAACATGGTCAATCAAGGTCCAATGTCACATTGTGAAAATGATTGTCTCAATATGAAAATCAACCATTGTCAACCATGTTTATTTTAGTGTTTATAATATTTAACTTAGGGTTAGATACTTTTGGTTTATAATATTAGTCCCTTGGGTTTACTATTATTCAACCATGCTCAACCGTGGTTAATCAAGTTTTATAAAATTAATCATGGTCAACCATGGTCCAACGTCGTCATATTGTGACAAATATTGTATCAATATGTAAATCAATCATTTCCTCAACCATGCTCCTACATCTCATTATGACAAATATTGTCTCAATATGATAATCATCGTCAACCATGGTCAACCATGGTTGAACGTCACATTGGCAGAAAGATTGTATTGTTATGAAAATCAACCATGTTTAAGCATGGTCAACCATGGTCCAACATCGCATTGTGACAAGGATTGTCTCAATATGAAAATCAACCATGGTCAACCATTGTCAACCATGTTTATTTTAGTGTTTATAATATTTATCTTAGGGTTTATATACCTTTAGTCTATAATATTAGTGCCTTGGTTTTAATATATTCCTTTGGGTTCATAGTTCCTTGGTGTTTTAGTATTAATCCCTTAGGTTTATTACTCCCTTGGGTTTATAATACCAATCAATTGGGTTTATTATTCCCTTGGGTCTATAATATCAATCATGAGCAACCATTGTTAATCACAGCCAACCATGGTCATCCATGCTAAACATCACATTGAGAAAAATGTTGTCTTAATGTGAAAATCAATCATGGTCAACCATAGTCCAACGTTGCATTGTCATAAAGATTGTGTCAATATGAAATTCAATTGTCACTGGTCAACCATGGTTAAGCATGTTTATTTTAGGGTTTTTAATATTTATCTAAAGGTTTATATACCTTGGGTTTATAATATTTATCCCTTGGGCTTAATATTATTCCCTTAGGTTTATAATCCATTGGGTTTTGAGTATGAATCTCTTGGGTTATTATTCCCTTGGGTTTATAATATTTATCTTGGGGTTTATATACCTTGGGTGTATAATATTTATCTTTGGGTTTATATACGTTGAGTGTATAATATTTCCTTGGGTTTATTATTCCCTTGTGTTTATAATATTTATCTTAGGGTTTATATACCTTGGGTTTATAAATTGTCACATTGTGACAAAGATTGTCTAAATATGAAAATCAACCATGATCAATCATGATTAACCATGGTCAAATGTCACATTGTGACAAAGATTGTCTCAATATGAAAATCAACCATGGTCAACCATTGTCCAACGTTGCATTCAGACAAAGATTGTCTCGACATTAAAATCAATCATGGTCAACCCTAGTCAACCATGGTCCAATGATACATTGTGACAAGGATTGTCTCAATGTGAAACTCAACCATGGTCAACCATGTTCCAACATCACATTGTGTCAAAGATTGTCTCTATATGAAAACCAACCTTGGTTAACCATGGTCAATAACCATGGTGACATTGTGACAAAGATTGTCTCTTGATCAAATGTTAGACCGTGACAAGCATGGTCATCCATGGTCAACCATGTTCCAACGTCACATTATGAAAAAGATTATCTCAATATGAAAATCTGTCATGGTCAACCATTATTTAAGTTGCATTGTGACAAAGGTTGTCTTAATGTGAAAATAAATCATGGTTAACCATAGTCCAATGCTGCATCATTACAAAGATTGTGTCAATATGAAATTCAATCATGGTCAACCATAGTCAAGCGTGTTTATTTTACGGTTTATAATATTTATCTAAGAGTTTTTATACCTTGGGTTTATAATATTTATCTGTTGGGTTTAATATTATTCCCTTGGGTTTATAATATTTATCTTGGGTTTTATATACCTTGGGCCTATAATATTAATCCCTTGGCTTTAATATTATTTCCTTAGGTTTATAATACCTTGGGAAAGATTGTATCAATATGAAAATCAACCATGGTCCAATGTCGCATTCAGATAAAGATTGTCTCGACATTAAAATTAATAATGGTGAACCATGGTCCAATGTCGCGTTGTGGCAAGGATTATCTCAATATGAAACTCAACCAGGTCAACCATGTTCCAATGTCGCATTGTGACAAAGATTGTCTCTATATGAAAACCAACCTTGGTAAACCATGGTTTGTCATGGTCAACCATGGTCAACAACCATGGTGACATTTTGACAAAGATTGTCTCTTAGTCAAATGTCACACTATGACAACCATAGTCAACCACAGTCTAATGTCACATTTTGACAAAGATTGTCTCAATATGAAAATCTATCATGGTTAGCCGCTATCAATGGCGCATTGTGACAAAGGTTGTCTTAATGTTAAAACCAATCATGGTCAACCATAGTCCAACATCACATTGTAAAAAGATTATGTCAATATGAAATTCAGTCGTGGTCAACCATGATCAATCATGTTTATTTTAGGGTTTATAATATTTATATAAAGGTTTATATACCTTGGGTTTATAATATTTATCACTCGGGTTTAATATTATTCCCTTGAGTTTATAATCCCTTTGGTTTTAAGTATTAATCCCTTAGGTTTATAATATTTATCTTGGGGTTTGTATAATGTGAATCCATTGGGTTTAATATTATTTCCTTGGGTTTATAATACCTTGGGAAAGATTGTCTCAATATGAAAATCAACCATGGTCCAACGTTGCATTGAGACAAAGATTGTCTTGATATTAAAATCAATCATGGTGAACCATGATCCAATGTCGCGTTGTGACAAGGATTGTCTCAATATGAAACTCAACCATGTTCCAACATTGCATTTAATTCTGTAAGTTCAACTGCTATGATGTTATGGTTTTCCTTAAATAAGGACAATTTCAATCATTATACCATTTTTGTTATACTTTCCAAAGGTAGTGTTATATTGTTTTTGGTTTTTGGTAAAAAAAATTGACTTTTATTAAAACTAAAAGAATCTTATGAAGTTTTCATAATGTTTTTTAAAAATTTATATTAAAATAAAATTTCATAAATATTTTTCATATTTTTTTCCATAATCATGGTCAACCATGTGCTCAACCATTTTCTAATGTTACATCATCACAAAGATTGTCTCAATATGAAAATCAACCATGGTCAAATGTCACATTGTGCCAAATATTGTCTCAATATGAAATTAGTTAATATTTTTAATTATTTAAATTTTACATTATTTAATTTTTACATTATTTAAAATGATTATAACTATCTTTATTATTTTAAAAACAGTAATAGTAATAATATTTTTATTTAATATTATTATTATATATTTATTCAATAACTAATATGGTAAATACAAATAAAACCTCCCACATATATAACCACATTTATTGTGATAAACGAATTTTATCAGTGACACTTACACAAAGGAATGCAAAGAGTGAAAGAGGTGAGAGAAACGTGAAACAAAACCAAACCAATGAAAATGGAGAATGAACTCATTGAAAAGAAATAAGAACAACATGAAAGGCAGAAGTCAAATCTCTTTCAGATATTTAATAATAATAAAATATATTAAAAATCAATATAATGATAGAATGTGTATGTACTCTAGTTAGTTCAATGTATCATGTTGCTATCGCATGTATTCATAGGGAAACTCCTATTTCCAACCCCATAGAAAAGTAAATGTTGCCTGACATGCAAGACAAATAGCTTTAGCCCTCTCTCTCACAACACGCGAATCGAGATAGCAACATAGAGAGAGAAGGCTAAAGCTATTTGCCTTGCATGTCAGCCAACATTTACTTTTCTATGGGGTCAGAAATAGGAATCGCCTATTCATAGAGCCATGTTTTGAGATTAGTGTACCAATTCATGGGTTCTGAAAAATGGCTTATTTTGGCTCAAAGAACAATGGTAATGACAATAAATTTCCATTGCGATTGGTGTTTGTTTGAAATTGTTTTCACTGCATTTTTTTTTTATAAAATATATGAAAATATAAAGAGTGATTTTATCACCATATGTATGTTTATAATTATCAAGTTGTTATTATAAATATTTGTTAAGTAAAGATAATTTTATCAATCTAAATGTTGGTAAGAAATTAACTAAAGAGAAAATTCCTAATCATATAAAAATTGTAATTCATAATAAATATAGTTTTGGTGTGAAAGAGTATTGTGTGAGTAGGTGAGACACAAAAGTTGTGCACATGATTAGACAAGTCATCAAGTAGATAAGTCGTAAACTGTAGATAAGTAGATAGTTTACTGAGGGAAGTATAGAGGAGTTTGATGAGATGATTTATTTACATTGAATTATAATAGTTAAACTATTTATTATTTGTATGACGTGGTTTATGCTTTAGGAATAAAAAACCATGTAGTCTTACTTATAATGAGCTCATGTTGTAAAATTTGAAATTTGAAATTATTTATAAATGGAATGAAGGCAAGGGCCTACTACTGAATGTGTTTCAGTCAAAGTAATGGGCAATGTTTATGTTGTTGTTGATACCTTTTTAGGAATTTCCATGAGTATACTTCTATAGTTTGCTTACATATGTAAAATCATGTGCAAGAAATAAACATAATAATATGATATCCACCAAAAATGTTGCATTATGAATGAAGATGAGGACTATGATAGTATAACGGGAAAATATGAAATGGGGTGCATGAATGAGTTGAGCTTAACACTTGGGGGGGATATGAAAAGGGGTGCATGAATCCTCGCATGCTTTCTTAAAAGCACTTGAATTAATATTAGAATTGTGTATGTCTCCAAATATGGTTGTCACATCCTTGGGAAGAGAATAGATCACACATAAGAAAACACCTCATTTTTTCCATTCATAGAGGACTAATCATGATTCAAGGATCATTCTTCAATTTCCTCTTTAAGAAATCTCTTTTCCTTTATAATAAGACCAATCATGCATGAAACCCATGATTTTTATGCTTTCATTGGTAAAATAATCACATGAACTTGTGGCTTTTAAGAGGATGTGAATTTAAGGGATTTTTTTATTATTGAAAATGTAAGAGAAAAATGGTTTTTTTTTGAATGAAAATATATGGTTGTAATGTCTGCTAGAGTTAAAGAAAACATCAATAGAATTGCAACATAGCTTTTGTTGCTCATACATTGCTTGAATCCAAGTGTTCTCTTCCAAGTTATTCCCAAAATGTAATCGATATTTTGAAATATTTATACCTAGACTAGAATGGATTGGTAAGAAAGAATATATTTGGGGTTCTACTCAATAGAGAAAGGGAATCTTCCTTGTATTGTATAGGGTAGTGGTAAAGAGCGTCATAGATGGTTTATTGCAGGATATGCCTTAAAATAAATAGGGAGGATATCAGAGCACCTGATCCAGGTTGGATCATTATATGATTTGACATTCATCTTAATGCTTTTAGAGTGGAAAAAGTGGAGGAATAATCTCATAGGACCATTTTTAATATAATTTAAAGTAAGTTGTGAGTAGCTAAGAAACAAAAGTCGACCACATGGTTAGACAAACCATTAAGTATATAATTAGATAGTTTACCAAGGGAAGTATAAAGGAGTTGGAAAAGATTATTTATTCCCATTGAATTATAATAGCTAAGTTATGCATTATTTGTATGACATGGTTTATGTTTTAGGAATAAAGCAATGTAGGCTTAATTAGTGAGCTCATGTTGTAAAAATTTGAAATTCATCATAATCATTTCTAAGTGGAATCAAGGTAAGGGTTTACTAGTGAATGTGTTTTAGTGAAAGTAATGAGAAATGCTTATGGTGTGGTTGATACCTTTTTGATAATTTCGATGATTATATTTCCACAATATTCTTACATATGTAAAATCATGTGCAAGAAAGAAACATAATAATATGATATCCACCAAAAATGTTGTTTTATGAATGAGATGAGGACCGTGATACTGTATGTGGGGAAAATGAAAAGGGGTGCATGAATGATTTGACCTTGACACTTGTCCTTTATGGGCTACTACACTTTTTGGCTATGCTTTCTTAAAATCACTCACATTAATCTTATAAGTGTGTATGTCTCCAACTATTATTGTCACATCCTTGTGGAAGAGAATAGGCCTCATGTAAGAAAACACCTCTTTTTTTCATTCATGGAGGATTGATTCAATTATTGTTATTTAATTTTTACTTCAAGAAATGTCTTCTCCTATGTTATTGAATTTTCCATTCTTTGATAATAAGACAAATCATGTATGAAACCCATGGTTATCATGCTTTGATTTGTAAGAGAATCACATGAACTTCTTGTTTTTAAGAGGATGTGAATTTATGGAATTTTCTATTGAAAATGTGAGAGAAAAATGGATTGTTCTAAATTAAAATATATGGTTGTAATGTCCATTAGAGTTAGCAAAACACCATTATAATTGCAACCTAGTTTTTGTTGCTCATACATTATTGAATCCAAATTTTCTCTTCCAGATTATTCCCAAAAGGTAATCAATAGTTCGGAATATTTATACCTAGACTAAAATGTATTGGTAAGAAATAATATCTTTGAAGCTCTACTTAGTAGAGAAAAGGGAAATTCTTCCTTGTATTATATAGGGTAGTGGGAGAGAGCGAATAGCTGGTTTATTGTAGGATGAAAGCATGGAGGCTATGTAGTGAGTAGATTGGTTATGTAATGAAATAAATAGGTTTGAATGAACAATATTAGAGAAAATAATTTGGATTGGATCATTATATGATTTTTCATCCATCTTGATGTTTTTAGTGGAAAAAGTGGAGGAATCATCTCATAGGACCATTTTTAATATAATTTAGAGTAAGTTGTGAGTAGCTAAGATGATTTATTCCCATTGAATTATAATAGATGAATTATGTACTATTTGCATGATGTGGTTTATGTATCATGAATAAAGCCATGTATACTTACTTATAACGAGCTCCTTATATAAATTTTGAGGTACAAAATGGGTCTCAAAACAAAAATGTACAACCAAAATCAACTTTATAAGAACCATTAGGATTCAAGATGATGATCTCAACCATGGGGAAAAATTCACCATTTTTGGTGTAAAAAAATAAAAAGATTAAAAAAATAAAAAAATAAAAAAATAAAAAACATTTTTTTTCAACTCGTATTTCCAACTTGTCTCCCTATGATTTTACTCATATTACAAGTGGGGGCACTCATTGGATGAAAAAATTAATTCCTCATCCAAGGAGTACCCATATTGCATACTTTCGATGGATTTTGCTACAAGAAAAAAGAGAAATACATGAAAAAATGTGTGTAATCATGTTTTTCATGTATTTCTCATTTTTCATGTAGCAGGGTCCATCGAAAGTATGCAATATGGGTACTCCTTGGATGATAAATTAAATTCCATATCTAACGAGTGCTACCACTCGAAACTTGAGTAAAACCATAGGGAGATAGGTTGAAAAAACAGTTTTTTCATCTTTCCCTCTAAAATTTGATGATGTAATCTAATCATATTTTATTATTTCCACTATAATTTATAATATTTCCTAGGAGGCCCATTTTAGACTTCAAAATTTCTCTAATGCATGTTGTAAAAATTTGAAATTCATCATAATTATCTCTAAGTGGAATCAAAACAAGGGCGTACTAGTGAATGTGTTTTAGTCAAACTAATTGGCAATGCTTATTATGTGGTTGATACCATTTTGGGAAATTTTGAGTATATTTCCACAATGTGCTTACATATGTAAAATCGTGTGCAAGAAAGAAACATAGTAATATGATTTTTACTGAAAATATCTCTTTATGAATGAAGATGGGGACTATGATAGTGTAAGGGGGGAGAAGAAAGGGGTGCATGAATGACCAGACCTTGACACTTGTCCTTTAAGGAATATTACATTTTTTTGCCATGCTTTCTTCAAAACTAACATTAATATTACAATTGTGTATATATTCAAACATAGTTGTCACATCCTTGTGAAGAGAATAGATCTCATGTAAGAAAACACCTCTTTTTTCCATTCATTGAGGATTATGTTGAAAATGCAACAAGAAAATCCTAATTTAATTTGTCCTTGAATTAAATTATGAATTAAATTGTAATTCCACATCTCATGACAACTTGTAATAGTTAACTAATTTAATTTGACTTTGTTGGCTCAGTTAATTCGAGTTGAGGGTCTAACTAGAGTCATGTAGAGTGTCTCCTACAATTAGGAGCACTAGTTGAGTTTATTTTGAGTTGTAATTATTTAATTTAGTCCAACTGAGTTAAAATCAATTAAACCAGCTCCAATTCATGAGGAATTAGTGGGAGGTCCAATAGTGGGGTGTCACCTGCAGCAGTGGGGTGTAACTTACTGTTGTGGGTGTAACCTACTGTAGTGGGGTTTCACCTGCGGGAGTGGGGTGTGGCCGACGGTAGTGGGGTGTAACCTGCATTGATCAACCAGTAAATTGAAGATTCACTCATCATTAACTCATGCGTGTCATATCATAGAAAGAGACAGTTGAGATTGGAGTTCAAGGATAATGTACTATCAATTGTAAAATCATATAAATTAAACCGATGGTGCATGCAATCTGAGGAAGGTCTATGAGGATTGTGCAATTCATAATTGTAGAATTTTCCAATTAAATAGGGGCTAACTCCCAAAACAACAACACAAGGAAATAGGGACTTGCGTAAGTAAGAATTTGGCTAAGTATTGGCTTGAACTTGTCTAGGAAGCAGTGAGACACATAGAAATAGTGCGGAGGTTACTCGGGCTTGAGCAAAGCATTGTAATCTTCTCATATTTTTTGACTAAGCACATAGAAGGGGTTTCTAGCTATGGCTTTCCCCAGAAAATCATTGTGTTATGTGTGATTGAATTCTTTCTCTTATATGCTTTGTGAATTCATTGATCGTTTGTTGTTTTCTGTTGATGAGTAGAGTAGATTCAAGTCAATTGTTTTAGCATATTACAATCTGCAATTTGAATCTACAAGTAATTTCTACATGGTATCAAAGCTAAAATCACTATAGAAGAGGAGAATATGAGTTTATATTTTGTAGGAGAAATCAAATTTGTAGTATCATACTTCAGAGCCATCCTAGCAGGATGTCGTTCTATGGATTGAGACTTGAATATGCATTTGAGGGTATTTTGAACTATATTTCTTGGAAGGATAGGATGGAGGTAATGTTGGGGGACAATGGGATTAATGAATGCATAGACAAAGATATTCTTAAGCCATCTGATCCTTAGGATCTAGCAGACTAGAGAAAGTGTGTTGAAAATGAGAGAAGAATTATCCTAGAAGGATTTCGATGTCATATTGTCTTGAACCTCCACGGTGAGGAGACTCTATTTGTAATGCAGAAGGCCTTGACAGAACTGTTTCAAAAAAATAGTGACCACATGAAGTTGTAAATGAAGGAAAATCTCAGAAAGATCAAGATGGAGAAGGGTGATAATATACTGAAGTACTTGACCAAGTTCACCCAATGAAGGGATGATCTTGGAAGTGTTAGTGTTACAATTATTGAAGACGATATGGTGAGCCTAGCACTTCTAGGCCTTCCCAAGAGCTGGCATGACTACCAAGACTCAAGTAATAGGAGGAAGAAGCTACCAGAGAGGGAGCGGTTGTGGTCTAACTTGGTACAAGGAAATATTCAGAGGAACACCAGAGATGGATCCTCATCCAAGCATGATGATTAGGAGAGTTGTGCCTTAGCTGGAAAGGAAAATAAAGGGAAGGGGAAGTCATCCAATTCCAAATCAGATTCAAGTAAGGGTAGCAAGAAGAAGGACTTTTCGAAGATTAAATGTTTTCACTATCATGAGCTTAGACACTATGCCACAAAGTGTCCACACAAGAAGGTCGGTAAGAATCCCTTAGGAGGAGGAGCAGTTGAAGCTCTTGCATCACAATTTGAGCTAGATTTCACCCTCATCGCTTGCATGGTGACATCGGTGATGGGTAGTTTGTGGTACTTGGATAGTGGATCCTCATTCCATATGACTGACAACAAAGAGTTCTTCAGTGACTTAGAGGAGAAGTACCTCTAGATTCACATCAAGATGGGAGATGATGGGAAGTATAACGTGATTGGCATCGGTACTATTACCTTTCAGAGGGAGTATGGTTCTCCCCTCACATTAAAATATGTCATGTATGTTCCAGGTTTGAAGAAGAATTTGGTTTTAGTTTCCATGTTGGAGGACTGTGGCTACGATGTGATATTTAGAAAGGGAAAGGATTTCCTTCATCACATAGCCTCAGGACAGGTGAAGTGGATCGGGGTTTGGGTGAAGAACCTCTACAAATTGGATGTAGAATACCGCGCTGCTTTGAGCACAGAAGCAGAGAAGGTTTAGAGCCAAGACATCAGTGAGTTGTGGAATAGAAGATTGGTTCACTTGCACCACAGAGCTTTGAAGATCATGCAACAAATTTCTACATGACTTCCCAAGAGTACACTAGAGCAAAGAGACACATGCAAAGGGTGTACATTAGGGAAGTACACCAAAGCTTCCTTTCATGATAAAGACAGTCGAGTGCAAGTGATCCTTGTTAGAGTTTATTCAGATGTGTGTGGACCGTTCTCGACCGCCTCCATGACCAAGCATAGGAATAATGTAATATTTGTTGATGATTTTTCTCATAAGTGCTAGATTTTCTTCATGTAGAAGAAAAATCATATGTTTGATAAATTTTGTGAATTTAAAGCACTTGTCGAGAAATATACTGGCAGGAAAGTTAAAGCTCTCAAAAGTGATAATGGTAGATAATATGTGTTGAATTAATTCAAGAACTTCTATGCATCAGAAAACATTCGACTAGAGTTAATAATGCCTCATAACGCAGAGCAAAATGGGGTGGCTGAAAGGAAGAACATAAGTATTGTGGTAGCTTCATGGGTGATGTTACATGATCAGTTCCTACTGTTTCACTTGTGGGATCAAGCATGTAATACAACTATTTATTTGCAGAACAGAAGCCCTCATCGAATTCTCGGGATGAGTACACCAGAAGAAGTTTTTTTAGGTAAGAAACTAGATTTGGCACACTTCAAGATCTTTGGTTCATCAGTCTACTATCATGTTACCAAGGATGCATGGAAAAATCTAGAGCTAACAACTGAGTTGGGCATATTTGTGGGGCACAATGATACACCTGACAACTATCGGGTGTACTTGCCATCCAACAGGATGACAGTGGTTTGTAGATATGTGAAGTTTGATGAAGAGAAGGCCATGAGATGTTCCCTTGAGAGGGAGCTTTATTTACATGAAGATGAGTAGATTTTAGCTCCAAATAAGAAACCTCATGATGATGTGGAGCAACCACATATAGAGGAGAAGAGAGTAGAAGTGCCCACTCATGCAAAGACTTCCAGAGATGGAAGGAAGTGCACCATAGATGTTGAAATATTGATTCATGATGTTAGAGACAATGTGGGAGCACCCACATCAAAGTGCAGGTAGAGGAGGTAACCATATCGGTACACTGGCTACATGGCTCTGATGAGAAAGAGTGTAGATATTGAGCCATCCTAATTCAAGTAAACAATGCAGAAACCAGTTTTGGTTGATGCCATGGTTGAGGAGTATGACTCCATTATCAGAGATAATGTTTGGGAAGTGGTCCCAAGAGCAGCAGACAAGTCAATGGTGAGTTCCATATGGCTTTACATTGTAAAGAAAGCAGCAGATGGGAGTTGTGGAGAAACACAAGGCCAAATTTGTGGTCGGTGGATTCTCTTAGGTGGAGGGAATTGATTGCAATGAGACCTTTGCTCCAGTAATAAGGTACTCTTCAATCAGATCTATTCTAACACCGCCAATGTAGATGGGATGGAAGATACATCAGATGGATGTGAAGATAACATTCCTCAACAGTATGATTGAGGAAGAGGTGTATATTGAGCATCTAGAAGGATTTGATACCTTCAACAAAGAGTCACTTGCGTGCAAACTCAAGCGAGAGATGTATGGACTAAAATAAGCACCCCATGCTTGGTACACCAGAATTGACAACTATTTCACCGGGTTGGGCTTCACCAAAAGTGAAGCAAATGCGAACCTTTACCATATTGTGGTTGAAGGTAAATTGTTGATTATATTGTTATATGTAAATGATTTTATTCTAACAGGTGATGAGAAGATGATAAAATCTTTCAAAGAGGATCTTGCAAGATATTTGAGATGAAGGACATGTGGTTCATACATTACTTTCTTGGTATGGAAGTATGGCAAGGAGATGGGGAACTATTTGTCTCTCAGGGAATGTATGCCAATGAGATACTAAAGAAGTTCCACATGGATAGAAGCAAACCCATGGAGACTCCTCTAGGAGTTAATTGGAGGAAGGAAGATGCTACTTTAGGTGAAGTAGTGGAGGCTACTATTTATAGACAACTTGCGGGTTCACTTATGTATTTGGTAAATGTTAATTTTCAAAACTGCGGTAAAATTACACCTTGGACAAATCAAATGAACGAGATAATGATTTTATTAGATTCCCCTTTTCGAGAGGACCAAAATCGACCTAAATATCACCCAATTTCGTCAAACAGAAGTTAAGTTATGAATTATTTTATTCACACATGTATTATGGAATGGGTTGGCCCTAACCACATGAGTAACTGCTTGGGTCAGTCTTAACCCCAAGTGATCCCTCAAGAAATCATATAAATAGAAGATACCTTAAGATAATAAAGACATACATATTCTCTTCTCTTTTGTCTTGGTTCGTACAGGTTCGACCAAAGGAGTTCGCTCAAGGGCCCGAGATAACAGGCGAAAGGTTCGCTCTCGGTTAGGATCTTTTGGATTTCAGTTGTTGCATAGATCTGAGGTTTTTCATCTTTAGTTACAGGAACAGAGTGAAGAAGAGAGCGACTTTGACCCTCTGGTCGCTGGGAGACAGTTTAGAGGGATAGAATTTGGGTTTAGATACAAATCGGAAAGTTTTGATCCCTGGTCACTGGCTTTAGGGGCCCCAGGGAGTGACTTTGTCAGTTTAACCGCTCGGACAACTCAGAAGGAAAGAAAATTTGGTTCTTCTCTGTTTAAGGCCATAGTTACAGGCATAGGGACCTCCTGGGAGAGAATTTGTTGTTACAGTCACTCGGATAATGTCTTTGTGAGTGCGACTTTGAGGTTTCCAGTCGCTCACTCATAGTACTGATGAGAGTGATCTAGTTCAAATCTAGGGTTTTGGCATCTTGGCATTAGTGATCTATGGATTTGGGTTTCTCTGTTGCACATCGGTGGATCTGAGTTTCTCTGTTGTTATAACAGATATGTAGATCTAGCTTATTGTTACATGCTCTTGATCATATGTATTGAGCTCGTTGTATGCAATGTTGTAACTTTTTATGATGATCCACGAAGAAGAAGATTTGCAAGGGTTTTCCCCATACTGGGTTTTCCCCTGGTCACAGACAAATCCTGGTGTGTATATATGTGCACATTCTTTCTTCTATTGTTCCTTTTATATTATGCTACATTGATGATGATGGTGATGTTGTTTCTTTCTATGTTATTGCACATGTTGATGTATAATGGTGTAAATATGAATAACATAATGATGATATGGGGTGAACTTAATGTATTTATGATGAAATACAACTATCGTAGCAAAGAACAATGTTGCCTTAAAAAAAAATTAACATTGTATCAAAGCTAGGTTGAAGAAAAGCCATGGATATCACCCTGAGGATGACACCATTGATGGAAGTAAGAAGAGGATGGTGGAGACCTAAAACAATTGCAGGCTTTGAAGAGAACCCTAGGAATCTTGATTTTTGGGGTTTGATGGCAAAGTCTTGAGATTTGATGCATGAAACTCTAGCATGATCTATGTGAAATTGCTAAAGCACTCGTGAAGACAACATTGGTATATGGACCATAGATATTGATGGCTCTTGATGATTGATTCAAGAGGGATAGGGTCACCTCTCATTGAAGATAAGTATTTCATGACTTAAGATGCTTCTTACTTGTTAGACTTATATATCTGATGATTATGCTTATTGTTACATATGTATTTGAGTATATGGATGTTTCTAACCTCCATGATGAGATGTGATGAGTAGGTCCTCCTTGAGGATATTTTTGAGATGCAGATATGGAAATAGGTAAAGAGGTACTTGATGAAAAGATGACAAAGTACTTCAAGCAGCCTATGACTAATGAGCAGATGCTCAGGTATTTGAATACTACAAGGTATGCATGGTATGTTGTGTTTCAGATATTGTCTCGGTAAGCCCTAAGGTTGGATGAGAATGCCTCTTTCTTTATTGGATCATACATGCATATGAAAGTGACTTGGATCTATGTTTCCTATGATGAAAAAATGCACCCGGTGTTGAACACGTTGATCTTATTGAATTCAATGAGGCTATCTAATGTTGATACATTGATACACTTTATGTTTGACTAACATCTATGATCTATTTGTTGGATATATTGATCCTAAATAAGGTTAGCACCTTGGCTTTAGAAAATGATACTTGGCATAAAAGGATAGTTCATGATGAAATCATATGGAAAGAGTGATTAACATTGTTGTTGTTTGACCTAATTTGATCTCATTAGTCATGAAGAGCACAATAACTTTGATATGAGAAGTATAAGTGTAAGGTTGATATTCCAGATCTCTTACTACCTCTAGTCTTGTCTTAATGCCATATGGTTAAACGGGATACAGTAACTTGATGGAGTGACTTGACAGAAAATTCTCTTGTGTTCATAATCTTTGAGATATGATGCTTTTATTTGCTTCTTTGAGTCTAAATCTTTGATGAAAGATTGATGTCATGATGTTGATAGCCATATGTTTATGATCTAACAGATCTATTGTTGCATGAATCAAGTTGATATAGGTTACCCACATGAATGAAGATGAATGATGCAGAGCCCCAATCAGAGGGAGAATCACTTCTCAAGATTCTTACCCTTACCACTATTTGTATTATATGTTGCTGAAGTATGATTTAATTCCATCTGACAATACGATTTGTAACATGACCTTAGATATGAAGCCCATACATAAATTAGGGTTTCTATTTTGATCACAGTCATAGATCTAGGAGATCTTGTTCTTGGTCGCACTCATGCTAAGGCCGAGACAACGACTAGGTAGCTAAAGTCACTCCCATGCTAACCAGAAGAGAGAAACCAAAGGTTTGACTGCTACTGACCATCATCTGAAGTTTTCTGAAGTATTAATGATGACATCCCTGACATATTCTATCACTGTTAACTAATTTCTGAATTTGTTGAGTTAAATTGTCGATCATATAATGAAGTATTGTGCCTAAAATCAGATGGTCACCTGAAAGATATCACGACCAAAGATGTATTGTAGATATCAACAAGATCTGCTAACAAGAAAAGGTTGAATTTTTTCAATAACATGAACATGTAGACTAAATTTGTGTTTGCAGGTGACTAGGACATACAGATAAATATGTCACTATATCTGAGCTACTTAAGGTTGGCATGATTTGGCATTACTGGTATATATGAAATGTGTTTTGTCATCATGATTGAAAATAACTTTGAATTGAATATTGAGATGTGATTTGACTATAGATCTCTCTTCGATAGCATTTAGACTTGACCTGATGTCTAGCGATCTGATTTGGTGATTGTTGATTTCCCCTAATATCGATACTATTTGGGCATGATGACTTATTAGCCTCCTCATTCTTAGCACAACAGTTGAAATAATGATAGTTGTGATTTGGCATGAAAAATGGAACCTGCATGACTCATCCTTGACATATGAATTTACACTTGGTGATAGGATGAATTATATTATGCTTAGGAGAATGACTTGATAAATTTTGGATTTATAATGTATGACTTGTTGGCATGATGAAGTCCTGATTTAATATAAGCTACACCTGTCTCCTAGTTGAAATTAGTAAAACTATGATAATGATGGCTTTGACAATGGTCATGATTTGACTTCTAAAATCTGATTAGTTGACTTTTTTTTATGGTACAACATTGAGTTATGTAAGGATGACAATGTTGGTAATATGCTTATAGCATTGCAATCTAGATATGTCTAGAATTAACAATTATTTGATGAAGTCAGGATGATAAGTTCCAATGTATGGCTTTGATATTGATTATGGTTTTGGTTTTATATCCCAATGATCTACTTGTGACAGGTGATGAGCATATGATGATCTAATCAGAGGGAGAAGGATTATCGAGCCTGAAATAATGTATCATGGCATTGTTGAAAATAGCAAAATGAAATGATAAAAATAGAATCCAGAATATTCCAATTTAATTTGTCCCTGAATTAACTTGTGAATTAAAATCGAATTTAGTCTTAACAGCTGCATGGAATAGATTAATTAATTTATCTTGAATTAATTAGTTGGAGAAATTCAAGTTAGAAGTCTTTCTGAAGTCATGCAAGAGTTATCCCTTTGATTAAGGAGATAAGATTGAGTTATTCCTTAAATTATGGAGATAAGATTGAGTTATATTTGAGTTGTAATTAGTTAACTCAGTTTACTGAGTTAAGTCCAGTTAAATTAGTTCCAAACTGTTTGAGGAACTAATAGAGAGTTATCAGTCAGTTGATGCATGCACGCACTCAACTAGTGTACTCCAGTTAACTGAAGCTTCTCTCATCAGAAACTCATGCATGTCTATTCTAAGAAAGACCCAATTGAGTTAAATGTCAAAGACAATGTACTATCAGTTGCATGTGTTTTCCTATAAAGGAAACTGATGCATGCAGAAGGAAATTCATCCTTGAGGATTAGCGCTGTTTTGGAGGATTAGTGTTCCACTTGGTTGAGAGTCTCCCACTTGGTAATAGGAGAATCACCTAGGAGAAACTGTGCAAGGAAATAGGATGCTTGGAGGGTAGAGGAGAAGGCTTGTGAGAAGCCAAGATTTCCTATGAGCATCTGTGAGGATTGTACTGAGAGCTGGCTAGCTGTGAGAGCTAAGGCTTTGTATATTCCGTATGCATTTCGACCTTGTATGATAATACAGATAGTGGGGTTTTAGCTGAGGCTTTCCCCAAAGTATTTTCATTTGTATTATCCATTGGTTCTTCTTCTTCTAGTTATATTGTTCAGTGCGATCTTTAAGCTTCCGCAAATTGATAGTAGAAGTAGGTTATAGTATTTTGCTTTGATTTATATTGCATTATCGGGTTAGCCTACACATCTAATTTTCTACAAGGTCTCAGAGGTAGATTTGTAGAGAGAATTTTTGTTTTTATCTAAGGCTTTCCCCAGAGTATTTTCATGTGTATTGTCCATTGATTCTTCTTCTTCTAGTTAATATTGTTCAACTCGATCTTTAAGCTTCCACAAATTGATAGTATAATTAGGTTATAGTATTCTGATTTGATTTATATTGGATTATCGGGTTAACCTACACATCTGATTTTCTACATGATCTTAGAGGTAGATCTATAGAGAGAATTTCTACATGGATCAGAGCTGTGAACAATATACTGAGAAGAGAATTCGAAGTTTGAAGTTTGGGGTTGCAGGTGCAAATAAAATTCATATCATACTTCAATGTTGGGCAATGAAATTCTATGGCTTGAGACTCAAGTATGCCTTGGAAGGTAGCTCGTATTACATAGCATGGAAAGATAGAATGGAGGCTGTATTAGAAGACAATGGTTTGAAGGATTTCATTGATCAAGAAATCCCAAAGCCAGCTTCAACTAATGCACAAGAGTTGGATGAGTGGAAGAAGTGTTTGGCGAGGGTGAGACCGATCATCCTTGAGGGATTTCGAGACCATATTGTCTCGAGTCTCCCTAGGAAGGATACTCCATTTTCAATGTGGAAGACATTGAAGGACCTATACCAGAATAGTAGTAACCAGAGGAAATTGGCGCTCAAAGATAAGCTTCGAAGAATCAATATGGAGAAGGGTGATACTATTTCCACATATCTGAACAAGCTCACCACCTGCAAAGATGAGTTTGGAAGTGTGGGAATAACTACTGCCAATGATGATATGGTGAGCCTCACTCTCCTTGTCCTTCCAAAGAGTTGGAATCGCTACCAGGACTCTGTGAATGGAAGGGAGAAACTGTCGAATTGGGAACGACTGTGGTTGGATCTCATGTAGGAGGAGATCAGGAGGAGCACACGAGATGGTTGTTCATCCAAGGATGATGATGAAGAAAATATGGCCTTAGAAAGTAAGGCAAGGAAAGGGAAAGGGAATGCATCCCATTCCAAATCAAATTCTTCTCATGGAGGGAAGAAGGGTGACATATCTAAAGTGAGATGCTTTAATTGTCACGAGATGGGACATTATGCAACTAATTGCCCATCATAGAAGACTAAGAAGGGATCCTTGGAAGAATCGAAAGGTGAGGCATTAGCCTCTCAGTTCGAAATGGATGTTGCCCTCATTGCATGCATGGTGTCATCGATGATGGGTTGTGTTTGGTATCTTAACAATGGAGCCTCATTCCACATGACTGGTGATAAAAGTTTATTCAGTGCCTTAGAGGAGAAATACCTCAATATGCACATAGAGATGGGTGATGATGGAAGGTATAGTGTTTCAGGAGTGGGCATGGTTGCTTTTTAGAGGGAGCATGGAGCTCCTATCACCTTGATAGATGTGAAGTATGTGCCTGGATTGAAAATAACTTGGTATCAGTCGTGGTATTGGAAGACCATGGCTATGATGTGTTTTTTAGTAAGGGAAAGGTTTTCCTTAGACATATCACCACGAGATAGGTGAAACATATCGGTTCACGAGTTAAGAACCTGTATGCTCTTGAGGTTCAAGATGCATGCAAAGCCTTGAGGAGTAAGGCAAATGTCAGAGACTTGGTGGTTGAGAGGGAGAGTAAATTACCTCTCAACATGCAGCCCCAGAAGAAGTCTCAGATAAGTGTGGAGGAGTCACAATTGAAGTGGGTAGAGGGATCACATGCAGCCATACCTCCAGGTGTGAGGTGGGGAGATGTGAAGTGATAGTCCCAAGAAGGCTGAAATTGGGTAGGATCCATTGAGAGGTTTCATCTCATGGATCGTACCTTGCTATGGGAGCCCAAAGTACATAGTAGCGGGAGGAATTAGTGGGATTGATGCAGTCAGAGATCAAAGTGATAGAGACTAGAGTAGTCAGATATTGAATAAGTGCAAAGTTTTCAGTTGACAGAGGCAATAACAGTCAGAGACTTTGATGACAGATGCATCATACTGATTCAGGTTGGATGTTTTTTTTTGTGTTTGGAGTTTCTAGAGCAACAGCACTAGAGAGAAGTGTTTCATGCATAACATTCCGAAGGTTCACAATCAGGATCGAGTTGAATTCCTTTCTTGTTGAGAGGGAGTGTTGAAAATAGCAAGAAGAAATGATAAAAATAGAATTCAGAATATTCCAATTTAATTTTTCCTTGAATTAAATTGTGAATTAAAATCGAATTTAGTCTTAACAGCTACTTGGAAAAGATTAATTAATTTATCCTGAATTAATTAGTTGGAGAAATTCAAGTTAGAAGTCTTTCTGAAGTCATGCAAGAGTTATCCCTTTGATTAAGGAGATAATACGGAGTTATTCCTTAAATTAAGGAGATACGATTGAGTTATATTTGAGTTGTAATTAGTTAACATAGTATACTGACTTAAGTCCAGTTAAATTAGTTCCAAACTGTTTGAGGAACTAATGGAGAGCTATCAGTCAGTTGATACATGCATGCACTCAACTAGTGTACTCTAGTTAACTAAATATTATCTCATCAGAAACTCATGCATGTCTATTATGAGAAAGACCCAATTGAGTTAAATGTCAAGGAAAATGTACTATCAGTTGCATGTGTATTCATATAAAGGAAACAGATGCTTGCAGAAGGAAATTCATCCTTGAGGATTAGTGTAGTTTTGGAGGATCAGTGTTCCACTTGGTTGAGAGTCTTCCACTTGGTAATAGGAGGATCACCCAGGAGAAATTGTGCGAGGAAATAGGAGGCTTGGAGGGCAGAGGAGAAGTCTTGTAAGAATCCAAGATTGCTTGTGAGCATTTGTGAGGATTGTACTGAGAGCTGGCTAGCTATGAGAGCTAAGGCTTTGTATAATTCCTATGTATTTCCACTTTGTATGATAATACAGATAGTGGGGTTTTTAGCTGAGGCTTTCCCCAAAGAATTTTCATGTGTATTGTCCATTGATTCTTATTCTTTTGGTTAATATTGTTCAACTCAATTTTTAAGCTTCCGCAAAGTGATAGTAGAAGTAGATTATAGTATTCTGCTTTGATTTATATTGCATTATCGGGTTAACCTACACATCTAATTTTCTACATGATCTTAGAGGTAGATCTGTAGAGAGAATTTCTACAGGCATGATGAATCGATTTCTAGAATTTGGAAAGAAATTCCATATTATAAAGCTATTGAAAAATGTCATGAATCCTTGGATGCTCTGATTTGAAGTTCAAAATGTTGTTGAACTTTGCATGGTATCTAATAGTTGGAGCACTGATGTTCCATTTTGAACATCCATTTGTATATATATGATGTGTATAATGAATTCATGAGTAGCATGCTTTGAAATATCTATATGAGGTGTTCTATTTTGAGAATGTGATATTTCACCTATGATATGTATCTGCATAGATGTATTTCTGATACTTGAGATTATTATTGATATGCATATTTGAATCTTGATTTAGCATGAGATCTGCCATGATATCTTGGATGATAGGTTAATAGCATGAAAAAGGTTGATTATGATGTTTCTAGCATAACTAGCTATGAGGCAGGATACGAAAGATCCTTAGAAGAGTTGTTTGAGCATGATCAGGATATGACATGGATACATTGTGATTATTTGATTGGAAGTAAGTCCCATATCTATGGTTGGGACTGAGATATTCTCATATATTGAGACAGTGTAGTTGTTCGAAACAAGCTCAGGCTTGTGGTTGGCCCCTCCATGAGAGGGAGGATGATTATGGTATCCTTTTGTGATTCATATGATTATATATGATCTGACATGATATTTGATTTGATGTTCTGTATGAATAGGAAACAAATTTTTATTTAGGCAAGATGATGATGAGAACAACTTGGACTGGTGGATGTTGCCCCTTCAGATAAGGGGCAACGCTGATAGAGGACACTGAGCATACTCTTCCCACCCCGCTTGAGCTCCCAGGGTGAGGAATTGAGACAGAGGACTCCTGGGGTTGAGGGAACTCTAGACAATAGGGTGTTACCTTATCTATTACCCAAGGTTTGTAGAATTTCCCACTGTAGTTCACCTGATAATGCAATATACTAAAGAAAAATTCTAGATCTACTTCTACAATCAAACTTTGCAGAAGCTTAATCAATTTGAGCTAGACCAATAAGAACACATATAATAGAGAATGAGAAATCATACACATGAAAGATAGAAGAATAACCTGGGGAAAGCCTCAGCCTAAAACCCCAATCTCTGTACTATCATACAAGTGGAAATATGTCTGGATTACACAAAGCTTTAGCTCACAAGCTATCCAACTCTTAGTACAATCCCTCTGTTGCTCATAGACAATCAAAGGCTTCTCACAAACCTTCTCCTCTGCCCTCCAAGCCTCCTATTTCCTTGCGCAGTTTCTCTTGGGTCCTCAAGCTGCCACCTGTGTGTAATAATCCCTCACACACTGCTTTTACCTCTAAAATAACTGCACAAACCTGAAGGAGATAATTTCTTCTGCATGGATGAGCTTCCTATATAGGAAAAATCCTCCAATTGATAGTACACTTTCCCTTCCTCTAATCTCAATTGGGTCTCTAACTGAACTGACATGCACGAGTTATTTATGAGAGAATATTCAGTTATCTGGAGAGCAGCAGTTACATGCATGCAAACATTAACTAACTGAACTCACAATTAATTCCACAAATTGTTGGAACTAATCTAACTGGACTTAACTCAGATAACTGAGCTAACTAATTAAAACTCAAATTACAACTCATCCCTCTCTTTAACTGATGGATAAATTCCTCAATAAATGGAGAAACTATTGCATGTCCCCACATAGACTTCATGTTTGATTTTCTACAACTAATTAACTCAAGATGAATTAATTAATTATTTTACAAACAGTTGCTAAGATCAAGTTCAAAGTTTACTTCTCTATTTTAGTTCAGGGACTAAATAAAATTGGAATCCATCCCGAAATAATATTTATAGCAATGTTATTTCTAGCACTTCCATTTTTCATTCCTTTTTGCTTAGTCCAACATTGGTACCTGAACTGCTATTTATAGCAGTGCTATTTTAGCACTTCTATTTTTAGCATTTCTTGTTTCCATTTTCGACAGTCCCTCTCAACAAAAAAAGGCATTCAACTCGAACCCCATCTTGAACCTTTGGAATGTTCTACATGCAATACTTCTCTTAAGTGTTGTTGCTCCAACAACTCTAGAAACACAAAAAAAATCCAACCTAAATCAGAATGATGTCTCTGTCATCAAAGTATTTGACTGCTATTGCCTTTGTCGACTGAAAACTCTGCACCTCTATGCTCTTCAACATTTGACTTCTCTAGCCTCTATCACTTTAATCTCTGATTGCATCAATCACACTGATTCCTCCTATTGCATCTATGCTGCTGCTGTTCATATCTCCCAACACTGCATCCGTACTACACCTCCTCTCATCATGTTGCATTCACTGCCCACTGCTGCACTGCAACTCAGTTACTGAGAAGTAAGTAACTGATCTCCCAATTCACCTCCCTGTTGAGCTAGAAACACCCTCTGATGCTTAAGATCCCTTTGCTACTTCATCTGCATCTGTCTCTACCCACTCAGCCAGTCCTGGTACTCCTCATCGGGGCTCCCATAGCAAGGTCTAATCAAAGAGGTTGGGTACCTCAAGGATCCTGCCCATATTTCAGCCTTCATGAGACTATCACTTCACATAGCCCCACCTCCCACCTAGAGGTATGGATGCATGTGATCCCTCTGCCCACTTGGCTTGAAATTCCCCCTACTGGAGGTCTCTACATGAGTGGATACCTCCACTTGGTCTCCTCTCAGCATCTCCAATTGTGGCTCCTCCACAATTGTCTGAGACTTTTTCTGGGACTGCATGTTGAGAGGTAATTTACTCTCCCTCTCAACCACCAAGTCTCTAACCTTTTCCTTGCTCCTCAAGTCTTTGCATGCCTCTTGTACCTCAAGTGCATACAGGTTCTTGGCTAGCACACTGATCTGTTTCATCTTTCCTGCGATCACGAAATTTTCTGGAAAAAGAGTTGATTTTAAATCAGCGATATCTCCCTCCTCTGAACTTCGATTTAATCGATTTTTTTTGAATTTGGGTATTTTTCCGCAAGGAATCCAGATCTGCTATTTGTTTCTGAAATTTTTGGACAAAAATTTTCAGATCTACTCTGAAAACGCGCGACCCAAAAATCAAAACTTATTCTACAAAACCTTGCTCTGATACCATGTAGAATTTCCCACTTTAGATCACCTGATAATGCAATATACTAAAGCAAAATACTAGATCTACTTTTACAATCAAAATTTGCGAAAGCTTAATCAATTTGAGCTAGATCAATCAGAACACATATAACAGAGAATGAGAAATCATACACATGAAACGCAAAAGAAAAACCCGGGGAAAGCCTCAGCCTAAAACATCATTCTTTGTGTTATTATACAAGTGGAAATGTGTCCGGATTACACAAAGCTTTAGCTCACAAGCTATCCAACTCTCAGTATAATCCCTCTGCTGCTCATAGATAGTCAAAGGCTTCTCACAAACCTTCTCCTTTGCCCTCCAAGCCTCCTATTTCCTTGCGCAGTTTCTCCTCGGTCCTCAAGCTGCCACTTGTGTGTAATAATCCCTCACACACTGCTCTGACCTTTGAAATAATTGTACGAACCTGAAGGAGATAATTCCTTCTGCATGGATGAGTTTCCTATATAGGAAAAATCCTCCAACTGATAGTACATTGTCCCTTCCTTTGATCTCAACTAGGTCTCTGACTGAACTGACATGCATGAGTTATTGATGAGAGAATATTCAGTTATCTGGAGAGCAGCAGTTACATGCATGCAAGCATTAACTAACTGAACTCACAATTAATTCCACAAACTGTTGGAACAAATCTAACTGGACTTAACTCAGAAAACTGAGCTAACTAATTACAACTTGTCCTTATCTCTTTAACTGATGTATAAATTCCTCAATCAATGGAGAAATTGTTGCATGTCCCCACATAGACTTCATGTTTGATTTTCTACAACTAATTAACTCAAGATGAATTAATTAATTATTTTACAAACAATTGCTAAGATCAAATTCGAATTTTACTTCTCCATTTTAGTTCAGGGACTAACTAAAATTGGAATCCATCCCGAAATACTATTTATAGCAATGCTATTTTTAGCACTTCCATTTTTCATTCCTTGTTGCTTGGTCCAGCACTGGTACCTGAACTTCTATTTATAGCAGTGCTATTTTTAGCACTTCTATTTTTTGCACTTCTTGTTGCCATTTTCAACACTCCCTCTTAAGAGAAAGGCATTCAACTCGAACCTAATCCTGAACCTTTGGAATGTTCTGCATGCAACACTTCTCTCAAGTGTTGTTGCTCCAGCAACTCTAGAAACACGAAAAATATCTAGCCTGAATTAGAATGATGCCTCTGTCATCAAAGTCTCTGACTGCTATTACCTTTGTCCACTGAGAACTATGCACCTTTGTGCTCTTCAGCATCTGACTGCTCTAGCCTCTATCACTTTGATATTTGACTGTGTCAATCACATTGATTCCTCATGCCGCATCCGCGGTGCTGCTAGTCCTATCTCCCAGCACTGCATCCGTACTACACCTCCTCTCATCATGTTGCATCTGCTGCCTACTGTTGCACTGCAACTGAGTTACTGAGAAGTAACTGATCTCCCAACTGACCTCCATGTTCGGCTAGAAACACCCTTTGATGTTGAAGCTCCCTTTGCTGCTTCATCCACATCTATCTCTATCCACTTAGCTAGTCCTGCTACTCCTCGTCAGGGCTCTCGTAGCAAGGTCTAATCAAATAGGCTAGGTACCTCAAGGATCCTGCCCCTATTTCAGCCTTCATGAGACTATCACTTCACATCGCTCGACCTCCCACTTGCAGGTATGGATGCATGTGATCCCTCTTCCCACTTGGCTTGAAATTTCCCGCTATTGGAGGTCTCTGCATGAGTGGATACCTCCACTCAATCTCCTCTCAGCATCTCCAATTGTGGCTCCTCCGCAATTGTCTGAGACTTCTTGTGGGATTGCATGTTGAGAGGTAATTTACTCTCCCTCCCAACCACCAAGTCTCTAACCTTTGCCTTGCTCCTCAAGGCTTTGCATGCATCTTGTACCTCAAGTGCATACAGGTTCTTGGCTAGCACACCAATTTGTTTCATCTTTCCTGTCGTCACGAAATTTTATGGAAAAAGAGATGATTTTAAATCAATAATATCTCCCTCATCTGAACTCTGATTCAACTGATTTGTTTTTTGAATTTGGGTCTTTTTATGCAAGGAATCCAAATCTACTATTTATTTATGAAAATGTTGCACAAAAATTTTCAGATCTGCTCTGAAAACTCGCGGCCCAAAACTCAAAACTTCTCCTACAAAAATTTGCTCTGATACCATGTAGAATTCCCCACTGTAGATCACCTGATAATGCAATATACTAAAGCAAAATACTAGATATACTTCTACAATCAAACTTTGCGAAAGCTTAATCAATTTGAGCTAGATCAATCAAAACACATATAACAGAGAATGAGAAATCATACACATGAAACACAGAAGAATAACCAGGGAAAGCCTAAGCCTAAAACCCCAATCTCTGTATTATCATACAAGTGGAAATATGTTCGGATTACACAAAGCTTTAGCTCACAAGCTATCTAGCTCTTAGTACAATCCCTCTGCTGATTATGGACAGTCAAAGGCTTCTCACAAACCTTCTCCTCTACCCTCGAAGCCTCCTATTTCCTTGCGTAGTTTCTCCTGGGTCCTCAAGCTGCCGCTTGTGTGTAATAAGCCCTCACACACTGCTCTGACCTCTGAAATAACTGCACAAACCTGAAGGAGATAATTCCTTTTGCATGGATGAGTTTCCTATATAGGAAAAATCCTCCAACTGATAGTACATTGTCCCTTCCTTTGATCTCAACTGGGTCTCTGATTGAACTGACATGCATGAGTTATTTATGAGAGAATATTTAGTTATCTGGAGAGCAGCAGTTACATGCATGCAAGCATTAACTAACTGAACTCACAATTAATTCCACAAATTGTTAGAACTAATCTAACTGGACTTAACTAAGTTAACTGAGCTAACTAATTACAACTCATACTTATCTCTTTAGCTAATGGATAAATTCCTCAATCAATGGAGAAACTGTTGCATGTCCCCACATAGACTTCATGTTTGATTTTCTACAACTAATTAACTCAAGATGAATTAATTAATTATTTTACAAACAGCTGCTAAGATCAAATTCGAATTTTACTTCTCTATTTTAGTTTAGGTACTAACTAAAATTGGAATCCATTGCGAAATACTATTTATAGCAATGTTATTTTTAGCACTTCCATTTTTCATTCCTTGTTGCTTAGTCTAGCATTGGTACCGGAACTGCTATTTATAGCAGTGCTACATTTATCACTTCTATTTTTAGCATTTCTTGTTGCCATTTTCAACAGGGTTGAAGAATTTTTCTCTCCTATCTTCATAGGGTTGGAGAAGGTTTCTCCCATGTTGGTATTTGCAGAGTATACCCTAGTTGGCATCATACCCTCAATAAGGCCATCTTGATGGGAAAACCACTCCTTGTTTTGGCTAATGATTTGAGAGTGTACTTGGGGTGTAAAACCCAAGTCGATTATGATGTAAGCATTCTACCATCGATGGGAAGATCAATAGGCAATAGGATGGGTTGAGACAACCCTATGCGATTCTAGGTTGAGATTGAGCTCCCTGATGAGATCCCAGGGCCGAGATGTGCGTCCCTGTGTGTTTGGATATCCTATTGCTAAGATATGGGGTTGTAGATGTATAGCTCCCCCATGAGATTTTGGGTTGAGGGTAAATCTCCCTGATGAAATTATGGGTTAAGGGTAAAGCTCCCCATTGAAATTCCATGGTCGAGGGTGTACTCCCTTATGTGATCCAAGGTCGAGGGTTTACTCCTCTATGTGATGATTTATCCTATTTCTCAGTATGGGTGTAAGACATTTCTCCTCGATATGGTTCCAATTTGATACATGCTCCTTGACGATATGCTCTTTGATGATGATGTGGGTCATAGATCTGACTCCCTGCTGGTGTTTTCGGGTAGTAGCCCGATGAAATTTCCATGTAGTAGCCTGATGATATTCCAGGTAGTAGTCTGCTAGCAAAGATTCCAGATAGTAGCCTTATGGATAGAGGGTGGTAGACTAAGCTCCTCTTCGGTAACAAATTCTTCTTCTTCTTCTAGATCCAACAATGTTCAGCAAATGATTAGGAACAGTCAAGAGATAAACAAGAATACACAAAGGATAGATCGAGATGTACAATGATGATGAGACAACTGAGATGGACATGGAACGTTCACTACATGACATAGATTATCCATGATGATACGTGATGACACTCAAATATTCAAGAATGGAATATTGTTTGATAGATAGATATTGGTAGGTGGAAGTCTCCCTGGTTGAGAGGGAGTGTTAATTTTTGCAACTATAGTTTTGGGCACCAAATTTGCTTATATTTTCCTTACCTCTTTACCCATCCTTCCATCCTTTTTGCACCAATTGATATGAATTTATTGTGATAAACTCATGAGCTAGCCCTTCTTTCTTATGTCTCTTGGAATATTTAATTGATGAATTAAAGTCATGAGGGTTTTACCTATGCGAACTACTAAAAATTGTTATTTCCGTAGATTTCGGTGAGTAGGTATCGCTTTCACAGCATGTAGCAGCAGTTCCGCAATTCACAACAGCTATTCGACAACATTGTGACAACGTAACCAACTCGCAACTGTTTTCAAGATTATTTTGGATTGTTTCTGTTCCCGCTCTCTCAACAACTAGTTGTTGTTTTGAACTGTTGTATATTTTGGGCTTTTAGTTGCTAGGTTTTGGGGAATGTGTTATTACCCATGTATTGTATAAAAAGGCTTTTATTCCTGTGCGAAGGGTTAGTCGCGTAGAGATATGTATTGTAATAGCTCTTTTACAGATTAATATAACACAGGCAGTTTTGATGTTCTTTCCTTAGCTATAAATTAACACATCCCTGATCAGAGAGTTGGGCCTGTTCTCCTGATGAGGTGCTGCGTATTTCTTTTGTGTATGTTGTTTTACTCTTTGTGTGTTTATTCTTATTGTTGTTACATATCTCTATTGATTGTTGTGAATGCCTTTTAAGTTCTCCAATTTATTTTCCATTACTATTACGACGATGCTTTAATTTCTTAGTCCCGAATCCTTGGTTGATGTGAGACTGTAACCTTGCCCCTGCATATACCTTGCGCATTACCTTAAAAATTGTATGCACCTAGATTGATGAATTAATGTAGGAAAGGGTTTAATAGTTTATTCACACTAGGACATCATCATTTTGGCGTCGTTGTCAGGGAAGGCTAACAAGGTGCAAGACACGATCTGTAATAACCAGAGGATCAATCTCTCGTCTTATGGAGGGAAGTGATACCCTGCTCTAAATCTTGAGCTTAGTATTTTGATTTTTGTTGTTTTCATTGTTTTTTGGCCGAGTTGCTTGCTTTGGTTAACTGTTTATAACTTTTCTGCATTGTTAAAACCCAATCTCTCATCTTGAGGAGGGAATGGTCCTTTGATGCCCTGCTCCAGGTCCTAGGCTTTAGATTTCCTTGTATGAGTGTTCTTTTCTTGTTCGATTTCTCATTCTGGGGAGGGAGTGGTCTTTTGACACCCTGCTCCAGGTCCTGAACCCTAGATTTCTTTTAATTGCTTTATTCTCTTGTTTGCTAAAAATCAATCTCTTGTCCTGGGGTGGGAATGGTCTTTTGACACCTTGCTCCAGGTCCAGATCATAGTGGCTTAATTTAGACATTTTCCTCTCAGCAACTTGCATGAATAGATATTCGAATAAAAGGGGTAGAGTAAGAGCCCTAAAGAAGGGAGGACAAGATTTGGGAAGGAATACTTATATCCAACAAATCATTACAAAAGCTAAATCATAGGCATCTTCTCGTGCTACTGTAAGGCTAGTTACTCGAGCAAAATCTGAGGGACAATCTATAGAAAAACTAGTGCTATCTATAGTACCTCCTGTTGATTCAACACAACAAACCTTTCTAGCAACAAAAGAGGTATGCAACAGTGTACCTGATGAAGGAGTACCACTGCTAGTAACAGAGGAAGAAGAAGTCGGAAGCAGAAGATCTGAGGGACCAGCCCATTCCAGTAGGAGGGAAGAAGTTGCAGAGAACAGGTCTAAAAAATCAAGCCATTGTGTCAGGGAGGAAGAAGTTGTAGGGTATTCATTTCACCAAGGGATAAAGGGAGTGATGTTAAAGAAACTCAAACTTCTATGATAAGCTCCCCTCCATCATTCCTATAGAGCCTGCTGAAATCCCTAGTGATTATTGGAGGGTATTCATGGCAGCCACAGCCTCTTCTATTGACTTCCCAATTGAGGATCTTGGGACTGGTGCACCAACGAATCCCATTCCTTTGACAGCTTTACCTATCTTTCATGGGTTGGCTTTTGAAGATCCCGACACATTCCTATTTGAATTTGATATTGTGTGTCGGGGATATGATTACATAACTGATGCTCAGAAACTGAAAATATTCCCTGTTACATTAAAAGGGACAACACTGCAATGGTTTATGGGTCTAGGAGGAAAGACTATCTCCACATGGGATGGTATGAAAACCTCTTTTTTGGAGAAGTATCAAGATTAATTCAAATTTCAGGATATTAAGGAAGAACTTTTAAAGTTCATGCAGAAAGAAGACGAGAACATGGAGGATTGTGTGGAACGTTTTAAATACATGTTACAAAGATTAGGTCATTCTACCCTAGATAATGAAATTTTGAAAATTATCCTTCTCTAGGCCTTTTGAGAAGAATCTTTGGAGCTGTTAAACATAGTAAGAAATGGAGACATTTCAAAAGAGGACTTCGATACCATCTGTGAGCTATGAGGGGAGTTGCAAGGAATAAATAGGGAATTCACTCAACAAAAGTATCTGGTGGGGGTGTCACGAAGGTAGAAATTGGAAATATACTAGATAACTTAAGGATTGATATCTTGAGTACCCTGTCTTCACACGTGGATACATTACAAGTAAAACAGAAATAGATGGAATTGGAAAGGACTATGTCTATATTTTTCTTGAAATGCAGAAAAAAGCATCCACAGAGTGAATGTCCGTTGAACTCCGTAGAAGAATGTGCAATCGGCAAGCTGAGTCATGCAACCAGTTCATGCCCCTCCTTGTCAGGATGGAAAGTGATTTTTCAAGGGACAAGTGAAGCGATGGACCAACTGTATTTTATGGGATCCAAAAAGCCATGGCAACCTCGGCCACCAAATGTAAATCAAGGTATGTTTCCTGATCCATCTCAGTGTTTCAATAATTTTATTATGGGTCCTCAGTCTATGCCTTATCCACCTATGTGGCCCCAATATCAGTTTCCACCCCGGTAGCAGTGGGCTCCTCAAACTAGTTCAAATTATTCATGGACTTCGAACTGGCGTGGACCCTCTCCTCCTAGGCAGTTTCCCTAGTCAATACAACAATAACAACTTCAGTTTCCTTCTAATGTGCCTCCTGGTAATCAACCCATTCATCCTCAACTTCCTATCCAACCCAATCTGAATCCTAACAATAAAGGGGCTCAACAAGTTGACATCCTCAACCTACCTTCATACAACATCTCCACTGCAAAACTTTATGAGATGAATTTGAGATTTGGGCGAGTAGTAGATGCTCAACCCTCAATTGTTATTATTGAACAAGTTGGCAGTGAGGCAAAAGAACCAATTGAAGAGGAATCGAACCAAGTTAGTAAAAATTAGACATATCCTCAACTGCTAATCACTCAAGAACACCGAGCTGACCCGCCTTATCCGGAAAGATTGGCCTTGAGTAAACAAATCCCTCAAGCTGAGTTTAAATTGTTAGTGGAGTTACAAAATCTGTTTGTCAAGATCCCCCTATTACAAGCTATGAGGGACATACCTATATATGAAAAAACTCTCAAAGAATATTGTGCTAAAAAGCCTAGAAAGAAATCTAGGGACCCACTCACCATTCATGTGATGGGAAAGCTATCAAATTTTATGATGGGAGAATCTATGCATGTGAAATATGGGGATCCTGGGAACCCAATTCTAACTATGCAAATTAATGGAGTAGAAATTCCAAATGTGTTGGTAGATTTGGGTGCTTCCATAAATGTCATTACTATTGAAGCTATGCATGCACTGGGTCTTCGAAACTTGAAACATACACCTACTATGTTAGAGCTGGAAGATCGATCTATAGTCAAGCCGGTAGGGAAGTTGGAGGACATTACAATCTTAGTTGATTCATGGCATTACCCTATGATTTCCTAGTGCTGCAAAGGCAATCCCCAACAGGTGGCCATCCGCTAATTCTAGTAAGACCATGGTTGGAAACTGTAGATGCTTACATTGAGTGTCATTCTAGGCATATGGTTATCTCAAATGGGTAGGTTACTAAAAACCTTGTGTTATACCCTCCTACAAAACCTAGCTCATTAGTGAAGCCAACTGGCCGCAATAAACCTCTACCAAGGGAAGAGTCTGAACCTGAAGCTAGGCAATTAAGACCAGTATTTACTATTGGACAAGCCCTTCTACTGAAAATACAAATAGAAGATGACACAATAACCACTTTCATTAGTGATCCCTGTTTTGTTTCAGATTCGAATAAGCTAATTCTAGAATCTGTCTTGAGCTGTGAAATGCAAGAAAATATTGAAACATCAAATGGATTTGAGGAACTTCCCGCAACTGTGTCCCATGACAATATTTCTGTAGAGATAGAGCTAGAGAAGAACTTGAATATTAATCTAGATCTATCAGAATTCTAGACAAAACAACTCCTAGATGTTCTCTGAAAACAAAAAGAAGCCTTCGCCTGGGACTATACAGACATGAAAGGGATTCCTGCCAATTTATGTACCCATCATATATACATCAAAGAGGGTTTTCATCCTGGAAGACAACCCCATAGGAGAATGAACCCTGCTCTGAAAAACATTGTCAAGGAAGAACTTCAAAAGCTACTGGATGTAGGATTTATTTACCCCATTTCGGACAGCTAATGGGTTTCCCCGTTGGTGATTGTTCCCAAGAAAAATGGTAAATGACGGATATGTGTGGAATACATAGAATTAAATAAGGCAACACAGAAGGACCATTTTCCATTACCATTCATTGATCAAGTCTTGGATACTTTGGCTGGGAAGAAGTTCTTCTGCTTCCTGGATGGATTTAGTGGGTATAACAAAATCCATATAGCTCTCAAGGATCAAGGTAAAACCACTTTCACATTCCCTTGGGGAACTTTCGCATACTGGGTCCTTCCATTTGGTCTCTGTAATGCACCTGCAACATTCCAAAGGGCAATTTTAGGGACTTTTTCTGATCTGGTAGATAACAATGTTGAGATATATATGGATGATTTTACTCCATACGGGGACTCATTCGAAGAAGGGCTGGCAAATCTGGAAAAAGTTCTTGAAAGATGTAAATGGGCGCATGTCTCTTTGAGTACAGTAAAATTCCACATGATGATGGAAGAAGGAATAGCCTTGGAAAATTTACTTTCAGATGCTAAAATTCGAATGGATCCAGCTAAGATAAAGGTAATATTGCACTTCCCAATACCCAAAACACCCACATAGGTATGTAGCTTTATCGGTTGTGCTAGCTATCATAGGCGCTTTATAGAAAATTTTGCTAAGATAGGACATCCACTTTTCAATTGCTGACAAAAGATCCAGATTTTGTGTGGATAGATGATTGTGATGTAGCCTTTGTGAAAATCAAGGAACTTGTTTGTAGAGCTCCGATACTTCGAGGGTCAGACTGGACATTATTGTTTCATATTCATGCTGATGCCTCTGAGACAACATTTGGGGTAGTTTTGGGATAGCAAGTGGACAAGATTCCATATGCAGTTTACTATGTTAGTAAAAACTTGGCTCCAACCAAGTTAAACTACACAATGACTAAAAAAATAATTTCTTGTTGTCATCTATGCCATCAACAAGTTATGGCATTATATTACTGGGTATCCCACCTTGGTACACACTGATCATGCAACAATCAGGTATCTGATGAATAAACCGATTACTCTTGGTCGTATTACGAGATGGTTGTTGTTACTCCAAGAATTTGACATTACCATAGTAGATAAACTAGGAAATGACAATGTGGTTGCTGATTTTATATATAGACTAGATAATAATGCTGAAGGTACACCCATAGAAGATAGTTTTCCAGATGAACATCTCTTTGCAATTTCTGCTAACACTCTGTTGTATGCATATATTGCTAACTATCTTGCTATAGGGAAGGTACCGCATCACATGTCATACAGGGAACAACAATAAATTATTCATCATAGTACTTGATATTCATGGATGGCAGAGTAACTTTTTCACACAGGGGTTGATCAACAAATTCGATGCTATGTATCCGAGGATGACATCTATGAGATATTGAAGGCTGCCCATGATGGCCCTTGTGGAGGACATTTTTTAGATAAAAGAATAGGCCACAAGGTACTACAAATGGGATATTACTAGCCTTCCATCTTTTGCGATGCTCGTGACTATGTCTGAAGATGTGGCAATTGTCAATGCATGGGGCAGCCTAGAAAATCGGATGAGATGCCATTGCAGCCCCAGGTAGTCCTCGAACCTTTTGAGAAGTGGGCAATTGATTTCGTTGGACCTTTTAACCCACTTTATCATGAAAAGGTTCACATTCTGGTCTTCATTGATTATGTGACTAAGTGGGTGGAAGCCAGGGCTGTTGCGAACGCAACAAAACAGGTGGTTGCATATTTTCTTTTTCAATAGATTTTTGCTTGATATGGTACTCCAAGGGAGATAATTTCAGATGGAGGGACATAGTTCACATCGCACATGATAGCAAGGCTTATGCAGAAATATGGGGTGAAACACAGGGTGACAACTCCTTGCCACCCCCAAGTGAATGGTTAGGTAGAAAGTACAAACAAGGTGTTGGAAAATATCTTGACAAAAACTGTAGCAAGCCATCATCGGGATTGGTCTCAGAAACTTCCAGAAGCACTCTGGGTACAGGACAACATGGAAAAATACAACTGGGTTTTCACCATTTGAGTTAGACTATGGGAAATCCCCCTTATTTCCGGTAGAATTTGAGATCAACATGCTCATAACAGCTTTGGAAGTAGGGTAAGATCTATCAGAGGCCCAGAAACACGGCCAGAACAGCTCAAAAAATTAGATGAAATCTGTTTAATGGCTATCCAAAGAACTACTGCTATTCAACTGCAGAGAATGAAATGGCACGATAAATTTATCAAGGACAAGGTGTTTCATATAGGAGATTGGGCACTACTCTATGACTCCCGTTTCAAATATTTTAAAGGGAAGCTTTGCACTTGCTGGATGGGACCCTATGAAGTGGATGTTGTGTTTGACAATGGAAAAATCAGATTGGTTACAATAGACGATACTCGTCCTTCTTTCTTAATGAATGGACATCATATGAAATTATACCATCGTCCAACTTCTAAGGATGCCTTCATCAAACATATCTCTGATAAATCTGGTTTGATGGTTGTTGGTGCAGAGAATGTTCTCTCTGCCTTCTGATCTTCAAAAAATAAATAAATAATAATAATATGTTGTTACTACTTGTTTGTGTTTTGTAGGGATAAAGATCAAAATATGACAAGGAGGAGTTGACAAAAAAAAAAATAAATTCTAAGTGAAAGTTGATGCTGTTACTCCACCGTTGTTGTTACTCCCTCAGTGTCGTTACTCTGCCACAGCTGTTACTCCTAAAATTTTTTCTAAGTGTTTGATGATGTTACTCCACTGTTGCTATTACTCCGTTGGTGTTGTTACTCCACCGTTGTTGTTACTTCGTTAGTGCTATTACTCTACCACTGTTGTTACTCCTGAAAATTTTCTAAGTGTCAGATGTTGTTACTCCACCGTTGTTGTTACTCTGTCTGTGTTGTTACTCCATCGTTGTTGTTACTCCGTCGGTTTTGTTACTCCACCACTGTTGTTACTCCTAAATTTTTTTCCAAGTGTCGGATGCTCTTACTCCACCATTGTTGTTACTCTGTCAGTGTTATTACTTTGCCACTGTTGTTACTCCATCGGTGTTATTACTTCGTCGGTGTTGTTACTCTGCCACTACTGTTACTCCGTCAGTGCTGTTACTCCACCGTTGTTGTTACTCCACCATTGATATTACTCCGTCGTTGTTGTTACTCGACCAGTTACTATGTTGTTACTCTACTACCAGGTAGGTCGCCAGGTACATCTTCGTTGACTCTTATGGATTCAATTAAAATATTCCATTAATGAGACACATATGTGCCACGGATGACCACATTTAAGTTGAGGGGGTCCCGTCATAAACAAATGACGACGCATTAAAACCATAATAATAATACATTTTTACCAAATCTAGTGTGAATAGTAACACAAAGATTTCGTGATTTCGTAATAATTTCCCAACGCATTGGAATTTGCATTATGTACTTTCAATAACCAATCGATCATTTCCCATTATATCTGAAATAATAACTGTAATCATTTCACCGTATTACCATGATTTGCCATCATTCTTTGCGTTTTTCAAAAATTTACTGACCGCTTTCACTGCTTTTAACCCTGTGCTCCACCATGTTGTCGCCATTATTGTTAATGTGGTCGTTGCTATTCTCTCCCCAACAGCTGACTGCGTCCAAGCGTTGTTACTATTTCCACAATGATGGGTGGTTTGGCTATGCGTCACGAGCTGGAGGATACCACATTGGTCCGCAACAACAGTGAAGTATGGAATATTTTCGTTGATGCAGGTTGGGATGTTTATTTTAACAGGTTGCAGGTATTCGACGAAGGGATTGCAATAGAATTCACACACAATTTGGGTGAACAGAGCCCTCAAGTCAGAGGGATAGAAATCCCTGTCATAGAGGAGGCTATCGCAGAGGTTAGTGGATTGCCCCAGTAGGGACAGAGCTAGTTTTCACGAAGAACCTCCCTCTCGGATTTCCCTGAGGCATTTCTGTAGGCTGGTGAGAACGTTGTCCAAAAAGGTTAGGGGTATGACCAGAAATCATAACCGCATCCATGGGGTGAGGTGGTAGGTTTTGTAATTAAATAAATAACTTGAGAAGGGTGATACACCACTGTATTTAAGTATCATTTCAGGGTGTTATCTCGCCTTTGATTTCCACAGTTAGAGGTCTTCTCATTGAACATGCCATCCTTTTTGCTGAAGAGCCTCCAATTGATGGAACAGTCCACTCGGCATTCGCGACAAGTTGCGGCAGTCATTACTAACCATGGTATGGTTTGGCTATTGGTTATGCATGCACTACCCCATTTTCAAATTCTGTGGGAAACATTCCAAGAATCGACAGAGGAGGAGATAGTAGTTGTTATAGCTGCTAGAGAAGAGGAACCGGAAGGAATGGAGGAGGAACCAACAAATATTGAATACGTAGACCAAGAAGAGTCGAAAGAGATGGAAATGGAGGACAAAGAAAGGGAGCATGAAGTGGAAGAAAGAGTCGAGGTTGTTCCACAAGAACCAACCTCAATTGTGGAGCCAATGGAAGAAGAGGTACTGAAGCCAAGAGGGCTTGAGATGGAAGAAATTGTGAGTACAATAACCGAGGTTGTTCCAAAAGAACCAACCTTGAATGTGGGGCAAATGGAAGAAGACAGATGGAGGGATGAAAGAATTGAAACAGAAGAAATTGTTAGTACTACAGGCGAGGCTGTTCCACAAGAACCAACCTTGACTGTGGGACCGATGGAAGAAGATGGACCAGAGCAAGAGAGGCTCGGAGCAGAAGAGACCATGGAGCCAATAGAGGAAAGAATCATGGATATGATAGATGGGGTTGACACAGTGATACAAGAGTCCACCTTTATTAACGACATGCCAGAGGGGACAGTGCCAGCACCATCTACTCAAGAAGTGTTGGATATGGGTGGTGGTGTCACACAAGAACCACCACTAACCCATCCGGTACTAGAAAATGTAGAAGGAATAAATCCTGAGGTTGACACTGCTCCATAAGAACCAGTGTCAACTACGGGATAGGAGGCAACACAGGAAGAAGCCCCGAGCCAGAGCGGAATTGTTGCAGATGAAGGGAAAGAACTCGAGGTTACAGTCGGGACTGGTACAGACCAAGAAGAAAAAAAATTCAGTTCCGTTTTTGTGCCTCCATTCCCAAAGGAGTGAGAGTGTCTCGTTCTCCCCGACGCTCAGAAAAGGACGTTTTTGTTCCTCCCATTCTAAATTTTTATGGGTCGGTTAATGGCCCGACTGCTGTTAGTTTGCTGGCTGCTGACTCTAAGCAAGGTCGTTCTGAAGAACAGAGGGAGGAAGAACATCCCATAGAAGAACATCTTGCAGAAGAACAAGAACAACAAGTGGATGAAGAGGGCATTGTTCGGGAAATAGGTGCCCTAGAGCCCACAAGGGAGGAAGAAGTGGATGCTTTTGAAACAGGGGGACCAAGAAGGGAAGTTCCAATCGAAAAGTTGGTGGATACTCCTCTGATCAATCCACCACCTATTGAAATAGCTCCAAAGCAGGTCAAGTTAATTATTAAAAAGGAGGCACTTGCTCCCGAGGAAGGGGGACCAACCAAGGAGGTCCCAACAGATGGACCCAAGATACTCTAAGTAATCCACAACCTAAGAAACCAGCTGCGAAGCTGGTTGTGTTGGTTGTCAAGCAAGAAGTGATCGAGAGAGAGGAACCGAGGGAGGAGAACCTGGCGGAAAGACCAGTAGATACTCCTCCAAGCAATCCACCACTTGTTGAACCAGCTATAGGGACAGAGGAAGTGGTTGTTAAGTAGGAGTGGATAGAACTATGCGAGTAAAGGAGGCCACCCCTTAAAAAGAATTACCAACTACAATTACTAGAGGCGATGCGATTGAAAACAGAGGTCTGAAGACTGAGAAGACAAGTGCATCGACTTAAGAAGGATGTAAGGAAGTATAAATGGTGGGTTAAGAAGCCTAAGGCTATGGTGGTCGAGGTAGAAACACAGGTAGAAGATGTGTCGATGACCTCTACTGCTACTAAAACGGATCCTATCGAGCACTTGTTCGAAGGCCGTGAATTCTCTTTGATAGCCAAGATTCAATCTTGATAATCCACCACGGCCTGCTATTAGAATGAGGTGAAAAGAATTCAAGAGAAGTCATCCAAGGCTATCTTCGAATATGTAGAGCGAGTGGACATTTTACAGCTGAGGCATGCGAAGTGGCAGCTCAAAGTAGAACGGTTGGAAGGGAAAGTGTTGGAATCAAAGGCTGACAAAGAACAAATGTTCAGCCTGGCACAACAGGTAATGGTATGTCGCCCTCCTCCTTCTAGCTATGACTTGTTCTTGCATGAGTAATTTCTTTTCTTCTATTTGGAAAGCATTAAGAAGGAGGTCAATCATGAGATCGAGGAATATGTACAGTTCCTTCGTATATTGAGGATCCATGATGTAGTAACCCAGCATTTGATGTCCAAGCTCTGTCTACATGGATACTTCCTGCGCGATGACAAAGAATTTAACCCGGTCCCATATGTGGGGGACGTTCATTTAAGGGTTCTCACCTCCTATACTCTCAACCAAATAAAATGGCAGAAGGCTTCCAATACGTTTGAGTCAAATCAAAACACGAAGCCTCTTATGAAGAGAGGAGAGCATGAATGGTCCGTAACTATGTACAATAAGCACGCCACCTTTTTGGAGATCGAGGGAAATAGAGAATGGATGTTGAGGACACAAAAGTGGTGCATGGATCTTTGTGTCAAACAAATAATCAAGTTTCAAGGTGAGGCCCTTGATAGCTATCAGAAAAGGTGGATGATGTCACCTACATCTGTCCATAACAAGGAACCTTTTGGAGCACCAAATTTTTCATGGGCTCTAAGTCGGGTGCCAAGGTCTGTCGCATGCATCCAAACTTGTGGGGTCCAGTGGATGGGACTCCGATTCAGGTTCCCTATCATTTGGCTACCAGCAGAGCATTATACCCCAGCATATAATGTACCAGGTGATTGGTGGAAGGAAGTCCTTCTCTGAGAAGCATAGAAGGTGCCAGGAACAGATATGGCAAAAGAATATGATCTCGCCCAACTCCACGAGGATCAAAACCATTCTAACCCAGACCTGCTGAAGCGACGAGCTTCATGAGGGCATGCAGAAGGCTAGTTGGGGGGAAATGTTGGGCAGCAAATATGCTTATCTTTTCCTTAACTTTTTACCCATCCTTCCATCCTTTTTACACCAATTGATATGCATTTATTGTGATAAAATCACAAGGTAACCCTTCTTTCTTATGTCTCTTGGAATATTTAATTGATGAAGTAAAGTCACGCGGGTTTTTGTTGGCTTGTTGGGCCCTGACCCAGGTTCAGAAGTGATTTAGCTGAACAAATCTCGAGACTACTGGCCCTTTCGACAACAGTCCGCGGTGCGTGGTCTAAGGTATCACCCGAGGTAGTATGGGAGGGTGTTGGAACCAAGTTTCTGCACCCTAGGGATGTCTAGATGCAGGTTAGGAAGTTCGTGGTCTGGAGCCTGCACGCTCACACTACTCTGCGCAGCGGCCTATCCTTCGTGACCTGTGCTACTGCCTTCGTGCAGCTCTGTTAGTAGCACGAAGAAGTCCTATCTCGATCCTTTACCCTTACTGCACTATTATTATGGTTCTTAATTAATTTGTGTGGGCCCAATGCTTTCATTCACCATTCAACATTAATATAGATGCGTGTAATCATAACCAGTGTAAATGCATAAACATAGAAAGAAACTTAGATAAAAAATATTCAGAATCAACTTATATTTATTAATGTTCTTCTTCAATTACAATCCCAACACCACCCTGTGCACTCAGCTGTAGGGGTTTGTGCACTCAGCTTTGGACTCTACTAGGCCTTTTCACACTCAACTGTAGAGCCTCTACCTAATCCTACAACTCAAGACTCGGACTTACAAACTTAGAATTATTCCATCATCGATAAAAGCTTTCTAAAAAAATTGAACTACTTTACATCTTAGAGCCTCGCTCTATTTGTACAATCCCATGGTCTACGGACCATGGGTAGGCCGACATTGCAATACATTATTTTACATACTCAAGGGTGGACAACCCTTTGACTTGACCATACACTTTGTGCTCCGCGCACTTCGCGAAGTATTTACAATATAGTTTGACCCAAAACTCGAGCTTTGAGCCCCAAAACTGTGCTGCGAGGGATCTGCTGCCCAACAATTTTACCATTCCAACTACTAAAACTTATTATTTCCGCAGATTCTGGTGAGTAGGTATTGCTTTCACAGCATGTAGCGGCAGTTTTGTGATTCACAAAAACTGTTCGGCAATGCTGTGACAACATAACCAACTTGCAACTGTTTTTAAGATTATTTTGGATCGTTTCTGTTCTCACTCTCTCGGCAACGTTGTTGTTCTGAACTATTGTATATTTTGGGCATTTAGTTTCCAAGTTTTGGGGAATATGTTACTACCCATGTATTGTATAAAAATGGTTTTATTCTTGTGCGAAGGGTTAGCCATGCAGAGATATGTATTGTAATAGCTCTTTTACAGATTAATATAATACAAGTTTTGTTGTTCTTTCCTTAGCTGCAAATTAACGCAGCAATAATCAGAGAGTTGGGCCCGCTCTCCTAATTAGGTGTTGTGTATTTCTTTTGTGTATTTTGTTTTACTCTTTGTGTGTTATTCTTATTGTTGTTACATATCTCTATTGATTTTTGTGAATACTTTTTAAGTTCTGTAATTTATTTTCCATTACTGTTACATCGATGCTTTAATTTCTTAGTCACGAATCCTTGGTTGATGTGAGATTGTAATCTTACCCCTGCATATACCTTGTGCGTTACCTTGAAAATTGTACACACTCGGATTGATGAATTAATGTAGGAAAGGTTGAATAGTTTATTCACACTCGGACACCAACATGTGGTATTATTCCACATTGGACAACTCAAATAACCGAGATAATGATTTCATTAGATTCCCCTTTTTTAGAGGACCAAAATCAACCTAAAGGTCACCCAATTTGGTCAAGCAGAATCTAAGTGATGAATTATTTTATTCACACATGTATTATCGAATGGGTTAGTCCTAACCACATGAGTAACTGCTTCAGTCAGTCATTAACCCAAGTGACCCCTTAGGAAATCCTATAAATAGAAGATACCTCAAGATCACTCATACAAACATCTTCTCTTCTCTTTTGTCTTGGTTCACACAGGTTCGATGAAAGGAGTTCGCTCAAGGGTATGAGATAATAGGCAAAAGGTTCGGTCTGGGTTAACGTCTTCGGGATCTCGATTTCTAGCAAAGATCTGAGGTTTTTTGTCCTCAATTGCAAGCACAGAGTGACTAAGTGAGCAACTTTGACCCTCTGGTCACTGGGAGGCAGTTAAGAGGGAGCGACTTTGGGTTTAGAGATAGATTAGAAGGTTTCGGTCCTCTAGTCACTAGCTTCAGGTATCCCAGGGAGTGAATTTGTCAGTTTAATCACTCGGATAGCACTACAAGGGTGTAACTTTGACTTATTGGTCACTTGGATAACCTGGAAAGAAAGTGACTTTGGTTCCTCTTTGTTCAGGGCCATAATCACAGGCGCAAAGTTTCACACAAAGATCTCTTGGGAGAAACTTTGTTGTTACAGTCACTCGTATAATGTATTCATGAGTGCGACTTTGAGGTTTTCAGTCGCTCACTAACAGTACTGATGAGAGCGACCTAGTCCCGATTTGGGGTTTTGTCATCTTGGCATCAATCATTTGTGGATCTAGGTTTCTCTGCTGCAGATCGGTGGATCTGAGTTTCTCTATTGTTATATCATATTTGTAGATCTTGATTATTATCGCCTACTCCTAACCATATGTATTGAGCTCATTATACTCACTATTGTAACTTTTTATGACGATCTAAGAAGAAGAAGAAGGTTTGCAAGGGTTTTCTCCACAGTGGGTTTTGCCCAGTTGTAGACCAATCCTAGTGTCTCTATATATGTTCATGCTTTCTTCTACTGTTCCTTTTATATTCTGTTGCATTGATGATGATGATGGTGACGTTGTTTCTTACTATGTTACTACACATGTTGATGTATAATGGTGTAAATTTGAATAACGTAATGATGATATGGGGTGAACATAATGTATTTATGATGAAATGCAACTATCATAGCAAAGAACAATGTTTTCTTAAAAACAAATAACATGGTATTGGAGCTAGGCTGAGGAAAATCCATAGGGATCACCTTAAGGATGAAACTACTGATGGAAGCAAGAAGAGGATGGTGGAGACCTAAAATAATTGTAGGGTTTGAAAAAACCCTAATCGTCTTGATGATTAGGGTTTGATGGCAAAGTCCTAAGCTTTTATGTATGAAACTTGACCATGATCTATGTGAAGATGCTAAAGCACTCATGATAGATGATGAAGTCCTAGATGGGATAATCCTTAGTAGATCTAGTTGGATACTTGAAGACAACATTGGTATATGGACCATGGACATTGATGGCTCTTGAAGATTGATTCAATGGGGATAGGATCACCTCTCATTGAATATAAGTATTTCTTGACTTATGATGCTTCTTACTTGTTAGACTTATAGATCTAATGATTATGTTTATTGTTACATATGTATTTGAGTATATGGATGTTTCTAACCTCCATGATGAGATGTGATGAGTAGTTCCTTCCTGAGGATCCTTTTGAGATGTAGATCTAGAAAGAGGTAAAGAGGAACTTGATGAAAAGATGACAAATTACTTCAAGAAGCCTATGAATAATGAGTAGATGCTCAAGTATATGATACTAAAATGTATGCATGGTATGTTCTATTTCAGCTATTGTCTTGGTAAGCCCTAAGGTTGGATGCGAATGCCTCTTCCTTTATTGGCTCATATAGTCATATGAAAGTGAATTGGATTTATGTTTCCTATGATGGAAAGATGCACCCGTATTGAAAACTTCAACCTTATTGAATTCAATGAGGCTATCTAATGTTGATACATTGATACACTTGATGTTCAACTAACATCAATGATCTATTTGTTGGATATCTTAATCCTAAAGAAGGTTAGCACCTTGGCTCTAGAAAATGATACTTGGCATAGAAGGATAGTTCATTGACTCCTATACATGAGTTTACTGGTAATTCTTGCAATAAGCATGATGAAAGCATATGGAAAGAGTGATTGACACTCTTGTTGTTTGACCTAATTTGATCTCATTGGTCATGAAGAGAAGTGTAAATTTGATGTGAGAAGTATAAGTGTAAGATTGATATTCCATATCTCTTATTACATGTTTTCTTGTCTTCATGGCATATGGTTGAACGAGATACACTAAATTGATGGAGTCACTTGACAGAAAATGATCTTGTGTTCATAATCTTTGAAATATTTGTTGGCATTATGGCACAGGTTTGGCGCTATGGCACTCGTGTTGTCCTTGATGGCAACTCACTTTGGTGATAGATCACAGTTCAGGCACTCAGAAAGAAGAAAAAGACATATACACAGGTTCACTTTGACTAAGCCGCATATACACGCGGGTTGGACGTTCCCAAGGCGCATATGAGTATACACACACTTTCATGCAAGGAAAAGCGCGTACATGTGGGAGAACTTATTTTTGGTCCGTGGTATTTAGTCCTTGGTATTTGAACCTATGGTTTTGGACCATGGTATCTCTTCATAAGTGTTGATCCCAAGTATTGGGTCCATGGTATTGAATTGTTATGGTTTTGGATTGTGGTATTGTGAAAGGCCTAAGGCTATAAAAGAGGAAGGAGATCATTTGGCAAGGGATCATCGGTATTATTGAATATCTGATAAAGTGCTAGATTTGGAATACTGTGATTGGGTTATGGTGTAGATCTGGATCTGAAGGAAGAAGGAACCTGAGCGCAAGGAGAAGGATAAGTTCTTTTGATGGGTCAAAATCTTAAGGCTTGAATGATAGTATCTTTGTATGATTTTGATATGTTCTATGTGACGCTTGCTTGATCTATAATCTGGGTAAACTAATATCTGAACATTTGAAGGGGTAAATTATTTTTATAGATCTGTACGCAGGTTCAGTGAAGCGAAGGTGCGTATACATACAGTTTCTGTAAATCAAAAGTGCATATACGCAGGTTGATTTTAGCACAGGTGCATATACACACATTTTTTGTAAGTCAAAAGAGCGTATACACAGGTTGATCTTGGCCCAGGTGCGTATACACACAGTTTCTGTACGTCGGAAGTGCGTATACGCAGGTTGATCTTAACACAGAGGCGTATGTACGCAAGTTTCTAAATATTGAATTAGCGTACGTCTCATAATTTATGTTCTAGTTGCTTCTGTTGATTATTGGAGTGATCTGGGTTCAGAATTTGGGGTGTGATTACAGTTACTGTGATCTAGGTATAGTTGACAGAGAAGTGTTTATTTTGATTCAATTTTGACTGGTGAAAAGGTGATTGGTTGATGCAGAAACTCTTGATGTTTGATTGATGTTATTTGTGGATCCAGTCTGAAAATTTATGAAACGTGGTCCCTGGAAAGAGAAGGTTGTAGCCTTCTGTAGGTAGCAGCCTGCGCACTAGCATCTCAACTAGTACAAGAACTAAGGGGGTTGTAGCTCCCTTCCAGGAGAAGCTAGAAAATGAGAGAGGGTTGTAGCTCTCTGCAGGTAGCAACCTGCGTACTGGTAAAGGACTGCACCAGTACAGAATCATTGGAAAAAGAAGTTTCTAATTAAAAAGAAGATAGAGACGAATTGCAGCAGGTGGTTTTCACCCACATTGGGTTTCCACCTTATATATTGTGCTCTTGTGTGTGGTTGTCTACTGATCTGTTTTACTGTTGCTGGTAACTGTTTATATGCATAACTTAATGATCAACATCTGTAGAATAAAGTAATTGTAAATCTACATTGTATACGCGGGTTTCCTTATCTGAAGTTGCGTATATACGCGGGTTCATCTAACCGAAGTAGCGTATATGTTCTAGGTTTGAAAAAGAAAATATTTGATGAGATAATACTGATTCACCCCCCCTCTCAGTATTATTTCCAACAATTGGTATCAGAGCGGGTCCTTCAGAAGAAGCTTGATCGCTTG
>APFE030788522.1:65075-213523 GCA_000404065.3 Pinus taeda
AAATGTAAGAGAGGCATGCAAAGATGAATGCTGGGTCAAGGCAATGGATGAAGAACTTGAGCAGATTGAAAAGAATAACACTTGGGAGTTGGTTCCTAGACTAAAAGATAAGAATGTCATAGGGACAAAATGGATCTTCAAAAACAAGTTGAATGAAAATGGGGAAGTTTTTAGAAATAAGGCCAGACTTTTTTTTAAAGGGTATGATCAACAAGAAGGAATAGACTTTGAAGAAACTTTTGCTCCCGTTGCTAGACTTGAGGCCATCATAATGTTCCTTGCTCTCTCTAGCTTTCAGAAATTCAAAGTATTTCAAATGGATGTGAAATCAGCCTTTCTGAATGGTGATTTAGAAGAACAAGTGTATATTGAGCATCCAAATGGATTCATCCTTGGTAATGATCCAAATCTTGTATGCAAGCTAAATAAGGCTCTCTGTGGTCTCAAACAATCTCCAAGGGCTTGGTACTATCGTCTGCACAAATACCTTCATCAACAAGGTTTTTGAAAAGGATCAGCAGATAGCAATCTTTATATAAAAATTGAAAATAAAAAATTGCTAATACTTGTTGTGTATGTAGATGATATCATCTTTGGCAGTAATGAAGAATCTATGAGTCAAAACTTTGCCTTAGTGATGCAGAAGGAATTTGAAATGTCCTTGCTTGGAGAACTGACATATTTTCTTGGTTTACAAATCCAACAAAATAAAGGCGGTATCTTTTTATCTCAAACCAAGTATCTCAAGCAGATCTTGAAGAAGTATGGCATGGAAGATTCGAAACCAGTATGCACTCCCATGGTCACAGGAAGCAGCCTCAGTGCAAATGATGAATCAGAAGCAGTGCATCAACCATCCTATAGGTCCATGATTGGAATTCTGCTCTATTTAACAGGTACTCGACCAGACATCATGCATGCAGTAGGAATGGTTGGAAGATTTCAGGAAAATTCTAAGGAAACTCATCTTCAGGCAGTAAAGAGAATTTTCAAGTATCTTCAAGGAACTCAAAACTATGGCCTATGGTATCCTAGAGATGTGGATCTCACTCTTCATGCTTATACAAATGCAGATTGGGCTGGAAGCGTGGTATGATAGAAAAAGCATTAGTGTTGGTGCATTCTTTTGGGTTTCCAGCATTGTATTCTTGGTTCAACAAGAACATTAGTTCTATTTGCATTATCTAAGCTGAAGCAGAATTATGTGGCTGCTGCATCCTGTTGCAATCAACTCCTTTGGATGATGCAAACCTTGCAGGATTTTCAAAACTTGTTATCACCACCTTATCTCCATCTTATTGATAATATCAATGCAATCAGCATTTCAAAGAACCCAGTCATGCATTCAAAGACCAAGCACATACCGATCAAGTATCATTTTCTCCGGGAACAAGTGATGGAACAAAAGGTCAAATTGGAATATGTTCCCTCCAAGGAACAAGTTGCTGATATTTTCACCAAACCATTGCCCAGGGAGACATTGAATACCTCAAACAGAAGCTGGGGGTTGTTGATGCATCATCCTACTGTTGAATCTTGTCTGTTGTGCGCAGGTGGATACACGTACATTTTCCGGTCTATGTGGGTCGAATGGGTCTATTAGAGATCATATGGCACAGGTTCAGGAGGAGCATATATTCTTCTAATGATGGATTGTTGGTATTATCTTAGAAGTCCTTGGTTTGATTTCTCAAGAGTTTTCTGGTGGAGTAGATCAATGTGTGCTGGTCTGAAGGTTGATTCTGCTGATAGTTGTTCTTGTCTCTATGCCATGTACTTCTTTTCATATCATGGTCATGTAACGACCTATTTTGGTTTCCCCACTATGCCTGGGATGAATGAGTTTTGTCTATCTTGTGTATTCCCACTTGGATGGGAGATGGATGTATGTATGAGTCTTGATGATAGGAAGGTTAGTTATAATGTATGGAGTCATGTTCTTTCTTGTGGAACATCTTTTTGCAGACAACATTTCAGCACAGAGCATATACAAAGGGGGAGCTCGTTCAGAGTTTTCAGCAGGTACTAAGGGCGAGTATGGTAGTCCGCCCCTTTGCCCTTGATGTCAAAGGGGAAGAGTGATTGGTTGTTGTTGCCATCAAGTCCAAAGGGGGGAGATTGTTGGCATTATGATACATATGTTGTACTTGATGGCAACCCATTCATCTCAGATGATAAATTATAGTGCAGAAAAGTTCATGCACTTTCATGCATAGAAAATTTCCTTTCATGCAGAGAAAAGTTCACGCACTTTCATGCAGAGAAAATTTCACACACTTTCATGCAGAGAAAAGTTCATGCACTTTCATGCAGAGAAAAGTGCACACACATGGGAAATCTTATGGTTGGTTCATGGTATTAGTCCGACAGTTTTTGATCCTATGGTTTTGGTCCGTGGTATTTAGTCCTTGGTATTTGAACCTATGGTTTTGGGCCATGGTATGTTGTCATAAGTGTTGATCCCAAGTATTGGGTCCATGGTATTGAATTTTTATGGTTTTTGGTCCGTGGTATTGTGAAAGGCCTAAGGCTATAAAAGAGGAAGGAGATCATTTGGCAAGGCATCTTATGAATCATTGAATATCTGATAAAGTGCTAGATCTGGAATATTATGATTGGGTTATGGTGCAGATCTGGATCTGAATGAAGAAGGTACCTGAGTGCAAGGAGAAGGATAAGTTCTATTGATGGGTCAAAATATTAAGGCTGGAATAGTGGTATCTCTATATGATTTTGATTTGTGATATGTGGTGCACGCTTGATCTATAAATTTGATAATCTGGGTTAACTAATATTTGAATGTTTGAAAGAATTTATAGATCTGTACGCAGGTTCAGTGAAGCGAAGGCGCATATAGACACTGTTCTTGTAAGAGAATGTCACGTATACATAGGTTGGTATTGAAACAGAAGCGTATGCACACAGGTTTCCAAATAATGAAGTAGCGTACATCTCTTGATTTATGTTCTAGCTGCTTCTGTTTATTGCTACAGTGTTCTGGGTTCAGAAGTGGGATGTGATTACTGTTATTATGATCTGGGTACAGTCATCAGAGAAGTGTTTATTTTGATTCAATTTTGATTGGTGAAAAGGTGATTGGTTGATGCAGAAATTCTTGATGTTTGATAGAAGTTATTTGTGGATCCAGTCCGAAAATTTATGAAACGTGGTCCCTGGAAGGAAGAGAAGGTTGTAGTCTTCTGTAGGTAGCAACCTGCGTACTAGTATCTCAACTAGTACAAGAACTAAGGGGGTTGTAGCTCCCTTCCAGGAGAAGCTGGAAAACGAGAGAGGGTTGTAGCTCTCTACAGGTAGCAGCCTGCATACTGGTAAAGGACTGCACCAGTACAAAATCATTGTAAAAATAAGTTTCTAATTGAAAAGATAGAAACATATTGCAGCAAGTGGTTTCACCCACATTGGGTTTCCACCTTATATCTTGTGTTCTTGTGTGTGATTGTCTTCTGCTCTATTTTTCTGTTCCTGGTTACTGTTTATATGATCCTGATGCACAGATTAATGTTCAACATCTGTAGAATAGTTTGAATTATAAGGCTGTATGGTATATGCGGGTTTCCTTATCTGTAGTACCGTATATGTTCTGGGTTTGAAAAAGAAAATAATTGACCAGATAATAATGATTCACCCCCCCTCTCAGTATTATTTCCAACACATGCACCTCTTGTATCTCATAAGGACCTAACCATCTGGTCTGGAGTTTTCCTAGGAAATCCTGGAACCTAGAATCATACAGGAGTGCCCAATCTCCTTCGTGGAAGATCTTCTTCTTGATAAGGGAATCATGCCATTTCTCTCTTTGTTGTTGGATCAGTGCAGTGCGTTGAATAGCTAATAGCTAGATTTCATCCAATTCATTGATTTGATGTAGCCTATTAATCTATGCTTCATTTAAGTCCAAACCTACCTCCTGAGCTATCTTCATTGTCTAGATTTCAAATTCGATTAGGAAGATAGGTTCTTTGCCAACCACTAGCTGATATGGGGAATATCCCATGGTATTTCTCCAAGTCGTGCTGTATGCCCACAGGGCTTTTGCCAATCGGGTAGCCCAGTCATGTCTATGTGATGCAATTGTCTTTGTGAGTATTGCCTCGATTACTTTATTGGTGCTTTCTACCTAGACATTTGCCTGCGGGTGGTATGGAGTTGTGATTCTGTGCATGATATGGTGATTTTTTATTGTTGCAACAATATTATGGCCTCTAAATTGTGGCCCTCCATTCGTGATTATTTCTCTAGGCAAGCCATATCCCACGAATAGTTGGAAAATAAAGTGGATTACTGAGTCCTTTGTTGCCCTTGATAATGCTTCTACCTCCACCCATTTAGTCACTTGTGACTAGTATGTATGTCTTTTGATTAGATGATGGGTTTATTGGACCAATGAAATCTAACGTCTATCGTTCAAAAGGTTTAATGACTAATTGCGCATGCAAGGGCATCTCATCAGACTGCCCAGGGTGTCCCATTATTTGGCAACTGTCGCATGCCTAGAAAAACTTCTTGGTGTCTTTAAAAACGGTGGGCCAATAATAGCCCGTCTGTAAAATTTTGTGACCACTCTTGCGGTCTGCAAAACGACCACCGCAAGGCCCATCGTGGCAAGCTTTAAGGATGTCGAAGACTTCGTCTTCCCTGAAACATCTTTGAATGTGCATATTGACCCCTGTATGAAATGAATATCCTCTAATCGAAGAGAATTGAGTGCTATGTTGTACTATTTGTTTTGTTTCATTGGGTGTTAGGTGCTTGGGTAATTTTCTCACTGCTAGATAGTTTGCGACATTCGTGTACCACAGTGTTTTCATGGTTACAACAAATAAATGCTCATCAGGGAACTGATCTTATAATGTTGCAGAGTCATTTGTCTTTTGCATAAGTGAAAGGAAGTCTGCTACTAGATTTTCTTTTCCTGGTCGATCCTTGATTGTTATGTCAAATTCCTAGAAAAGGATCAACCATCTTGTCACTCTACCATTTGTAACAGGTTTATTAGCTAGATATTTAATAGCAGAGTGATCAGTATACAAAACCACATGGTATCCTATGATATAATGTTTTAATTCATTGATAGCATAGATTACAACCAAAAATTCTTTTTTCAGTCACAGTATAATTTAATTCAGCAGGAGATAGATTTTTGCTGATGTAGTATATTGCATATGGCTTCTTATCTTCCTCTTGGCCGAGAACTACTCCAATTGCCATGTCTGAAGCATCAGATGAAATCTGGAATGGAAAATCCTAGTTTGGGCCCCATAATACTAGGGATGTGGATACAAGCCATTTTAAATGTTCAAAAGCAATGTCACATTTGTGGGTCCAAATGAAATCAATATTTCCTGTTAATGCATATAATGGTGCAGAAATTTGAGAGAAATTATTTATAAATCTCCTATAATATCCGGAAAATACCAAGAAACTGCGTACCTCAGTTTGCGTGGAAGGAGTAGGTATTAAAATAATTATCTGAATTTTTGCTAGATCTACCTGGATTCCAACTGCTGAGATTTAGTGACCCAGGATGAGGCCCTCGGTCATCATCATGTGGCATTTTCAATGGCTTAAACAGATCCTGGTAGCAATGCATATTTGCAGAACTTTCTCTAATGTTTGTAATGCTGGCTTGAAGTCATCTCTGTAAGGTGTAAAGTCATCCATGTACACCTCGAGTCCTTCATTTATCAGATCTAAAAAAATGCTGAATATAGCCCTCTGAAATGTGGCAGGTGCATTGCACAACCCAAAAGGTAAGACCCTGTAAGAAAATGTCCCCCAAGGGCAGGTAAAGGTAGTCTTATCTTGGTCTTCAGGGGAAATTTGAATTTGATTGTAACCACTGAAGCCGTCAAGGAAAGAAAATATTTTTTCTCCTGCCAATGTGTCCAAGACCTGGTCAATGAACAGAAGGGGAAAATGGTCTTTTTGGGTTGCTTTATTAAGCTCTCTATAGTCAACACATATACGCCACTTTTCATTCTTTTTAGGCACCATTATGAATGGAGAGACCCATTTGTTGTTAGAGATAGGATAGATGAAATTCACATCTAACAGTTTTTGTAGTTTAGCTTTAACAATATCTTTAAGGTGAGGGTTTAACCTCCGTTGAGGTTGTCGAATGGGCCTGGCATCTTTCTCTATATAGATGTGGTGCATGCATAATTTGGGATCAGTCCCTTTCATGTCTGGGTAATCCCATGCAAAAGCCTCTTTGTATTTTCTCAGAAGTTGAACAAGCCTCTGCTCCTGGTCAGCAGTCAAGTTTTTGTTGATATTTAAGGTTTTCCCTGGCTCAATTTTTATGGTTTTACTATTATAAATAGAAGTTGTTGGTATTGACTGGTTGTTAATATCTTTTAGGGGATCTTCTTCTATTGCATTATCTAGGTATGCTTTGATCATGTGACATTTTGGATGGGATGCGACATTTGGTTGGTTGATGTAAATGTTAATGATGTCATCTTTTATTTGATCCTTGAATTCGAGAGCATGTTCTATAATTAGTGGTGATTTTATGTTTTCAGTTAGAAGTGATACATGTTGTTTTCTAATTTTTACTATTGTTAAACTTGGCTGAGCTGGAGGATATAAGGCTTAATTCGTCACATTACTTCCTCTTGCTATAATCATGCCGCCTGTTCAACAACTTATGTAAGCATCTGCAGTTGCTAGCCAAGGTCTACCTTGAATTAGGGGATGTTCGTCTAGCCGGTTTCTAGGATTGATGATCATAAAATCTACTGGGTATTCCCAAGAATCTATAGACACCATTACATCTTGTAATGTACCTTTTGGTTTGACTATCGATTGGTCAGCGAGTTCCAACAAGGTTGTGGTTGGGTCCAAGGATGTAATGCCAAGCTTTTAACAAGTTGTTGTTGTAAGAATATTAATTGCTACTCCTAGGTTGACTAATACATTGGGGAAGGAGCATCCATTTATTTGCATCGTGACTATAGGGTTTCCTAGGTCCTCATAGTTTACAGGTGTTTCTCTGGCTGATAATAAATCAGATAAAGTACCGACTACATGGATAGTTGGGGTTGTTTTTATTTTTTTCTTTCCCTTTTTCGTACACAATTCCTTAATAGTTTTTGCATAAATTGGAATGTCCTAAATAGCTTGGAGGAGAGGTGTTTTTACACACAAATTTTTCAATTCTCCTAGAAGATCAAATTCAAGATATTTGATTGAGCGGGGTATAATTAATCTCTTTGGGAATGGTGGAGAAGAGGTAATAGTTTGATCGTGAGTTTTTTGTTTAACCGAATTCTCCACTTGTGGTACTTGTTATACAGGTAACAAATCTTCAATTTGTATATTTTTATCCCCCTCTGACTCTATTATCTATCCAAACCTTAATTGAAGCTCATTACACTCCCTCAATTCGGTTTCTGGCTCTGGTCCTTCAATAATTTGCACAGATTGGACCGCTCTATTGTTGGGGTTTGGGTTGGGTTGGGCTGGGAGTTGTGGTCATAGGTTGGTCTAAGGGTTCTGTTGCAATGTGTAGGGTGCTGGCAGTGTAGGTTGAGGTAGGGTGATTGTTCCTGCTAGCTGGTTTGTAGGTCTTTTCCAGCTTGACTTCCAGTTATGGTTCTGTGAAGTGGAGGGTGACCATTGAGATTGATATGCATTATTATGCCAGAATGGTGGGAATCACCAAGTTTTGTTCTGCTTCAGCCTGCTTCTGCTTGGCTTGCATGATGTATAATTGCGTCGTCAAAGTTCCCAAGATATCTATTTTGAAATCCTCTAGCAGGTTGCCAATTTCTACACGAGTTATACTCCCGCCAGAGATTTTTTGTCCCTAGTGGTCATTTCGCGTTCTGCTGGTTTCAGTCTCGTACTGCCTCTTGAGCACCTGATACACAATTTAATAATATCAGCATAGTCTTCTTGATATATATCAACTTTACCCATAATATTTAATCTCTCTATCGATTGTTCTTTCATCCCTTCAATTAGTGTAGTTTTTAACACATTATCAGGCAAAGGTAGAGTTGCATATGGAGACCGCTGGAGGTTATATTGAAAACGTTCCACATATTCTTCTAACGTTTCACTGGGTTTTGCTACCATTTGGAATATTTCATCTTTCAATTCCCTATATCTACAATAGTCCTGTTATTTTTTAAGGAAAGTGGTTTTCATTTGATCCCAATCATTTATTGTGCCCCCACCTAATCCCATAAACCAATGCAAGGCTGCTCCGTTTAATGTAGAGGGAAACAACTTTAGTTTTTGGGGGTCGGTGGTATAATCATAACCCTGACATAATACATCAAATTCAAACAAAAATGCATCTGGATCTTCTGATGTCAGTCGATGAAAGGTGGGAATATTTTGGAGAGGGATAGCTTTCATGGGTGCGTTGACAGTTGTGTCAACGATGGGATACTGCAATGTAGAGGTCTGGGATGATTGTGGGTTGTTGGCCATTTGATCAAATATATGCTAGTACTCTTCCAGGATATCTAGAGAGTTATTCCTAGGATGATTAAAAGGGGTGGGAATGATCTTAACATCACTCCCTCAATTTGGGATACTGGGTGTTCCTTATTGAATTACTACCTGAGGGGATCCTAGCTCCTTTGTTTCCCCTGTTTCTTCTCCTCCTTCACGAATGTTACAAGAATTCCCTTGTTTTGAGGAGACTGGGCACAAATTTTCAATTTCTTAAAAACTCTGCTTAGTTCCTATCGTTTTGTTGTGGACCTCAGCGTAGGCTACAGATGGTGAGCTTGTGTCCCGAAGGGAGACAGTAGATTGTCTCGAGGCAACGTTTCGCGGACCTACTGATGGCTGAGATTCATATTTCTTTAAGATTTCGTCTATGAAAGTTGATCATCCAAGGGTCACCGGTCCCTTAGATTTGTCAGGTTTGGGTAGTGGAATTGGACTGCTTTCAGGTTTTTTCTTCTTAGTCATTCATGCAAACAAATGAAATGTTTATCTCTTTCCTAAGTTCCGAACAATTTTGCTGGAAAGTGGGCGGGGGAGAAGGCATTTTACGTGCTTCGTACGTAGGTTCTTACCTTTCCTTTTGAATACCTAGTTCTCTCTCAATAGAGAAGCATCAAATACCTACTTTAGTTTTCTATAATTGTGCTGAAAAGCGGGTGGAGGAGCAAGCAATTTACTTGCTTGTTACGTAGGTTCTTACCTTCCGTTTTCAATACCCAATTCTTCTTCAACAACAATTACCACATGTAAATTACACATTAAAAATGGCTACACTCTCCCCAGCAGCGGCGCCAAAATGTTGGTTGATAAAAGGCGCCTTTTAAAACTCCTAATTATCATCACATTAATTATCAATCCAGTCAAGTCTTCTTATTTCAAGAGTGTACACAATATGTGGTTGCTACTTAACTTAGAGAGTAATGTCCTAAATCCATATATATAGATAACATTCAGTTATCCTTAAATGTAGTTTTGTGGAATTTCATTAATTTTGGTTTTGTTTTGAGGGTTACTTTTCTTACTGGTTCTTTTTTGAGTTTGCATTTCTATAGGACTCCAAAAAAGTTTCAAATATGTAAATTTTGGGCTATTATTATGAAATAACTGTTGGAAAATCAAAGATATTATATTAGGGTTTGATTCTCCTTTCTTGATCATTACTTGTGAGTGTGTTGGATTCTTTTACTTCTTTATTATCTTATCTTTCATCAAGCAATTATACATACATAAAAATCACAAAACAAGAGACACAAGATATAGGCACATGCCAGGGGAAAACCCCCTTCGAGGTCAAAACCCAGTCAATGTAATTCTTCCTTTCAATAGTATTATTTGAGAATCTTCACCCTAGACCAAGACCAAAATTTCCCTCGACACCATGTCAGCCTCGAAGATATTTGACCCTTTCCAACAACTTCGACTATGCAGTAGTTCCTAGCAACATGCAAATTCTGGTAGCGACAAAACCATAGAAGACTTCAATCTCCTAAACCAGACCATAAAACAGAGAGAGAGAGGCACCAAAAGTTCAATTCTCCTCTTCTCTAGAGACTCCCACAAACTCACACTTATTTCCTCCTTTCGATAACAAACTTCACAATTCCCAACTATTCTAGATACATCGAATTGCTTGAAAGAGCGAGTGCTCCAAATGACTTCCACCTCCTTCAAGATACAAGCTTCTTGTGGGTCGAATGGGGGTCTTTAGGACAACTTGATCTTCCTAAGGCCGACATGATTTGGAGGATACATAATTCATATTTGACTTGATACAAAACCTTTTTACATGATTCGAAAGCCCAAGAAGGGTCTCTTCGAATGTACAATGACTCTATAAACTCAATATTAATCCTAGAAGTCCACAATGGGGACTTTAACTAATATAATGATGACCCAAGCATGAAACCCATGCTTTAATAAGTCATTGTTACAATAATAAAAATTCTTTTCTTTAATCTTTTGATAAGTACATTACATAATGACTCAAGTACATTATTGAAGACTAAACATAGTTACTTTTTCCAACACTCCCTGTTAATTAGGGAGGTATTCATAATTTACAAATATAATGGAAGATCCCAAACTATATGAAAACATGAAGAACCTTTAGGCATCGCAAAGCCATGGACTACATTCCTGACCAGAGAAATCTATCTAACTAGTCACTCAACACTTTAGGCAACACAATGCCATGGACTAGATTCTCCACTAGGGTAATATATCCAACCAGTCACTCAACAATTTACGCACCATAATGCCATGGACTAGATTCTTGACTCTGGAAATCTATCGAGGTGGGACTAAGGTGGACTCAAGATTTCAGCCCCTCTAGGTACCATCATGCTTACTTGCTTAACCACCAACCTAAACATACAAGTGTGTATGCAAAACTGAGTTCAATAAACAACACCACCTTTTCAATTCCGGGATTCCTGACATCAATACATAGTGTCGGCTTGATGTCTCCCCAGGAAATGTTTCACTCACAAAGCCTCAACAAATCCCTTCCATTTCTTTATCATCAATACAATCACCAATATCTACTAAACTCGAAAAGTTCCTTAGATATTCAAACTTCTTATTAGGAAGAGTATTTGTTAGAATGCCTGTTACTTGTTTGTCTGTCAGAACATATTATAGCTTCATGATCCCATCCTACACCAAGTTCTTAATAAAGTGGAACTTATTATTGATATGTTTCGTCCTCGAATGAAACAGAGGATCTCAAAACATCTTGATACAAATCCGATTATCACATTTAATCACAGTTGGACCAAGAGACCTTTCAAACAAGTCAGTCAGAAGCTTCCTTAACCATAAAACCTCTTTTCCTACTTCACATGCAACCACATAATATGCCTCGGCACTACTCAATGCAATGAGATCTTGCTTTCTACTCATCCATGAGATCATAATATCTCCCAGACTAAAGCATCCTCCAGTAGTGCCCCTTCCATCGGTCTCACTGCCACCCTAATCAAAGTTTGTGAAGCCAATTAGCTTGACTTACTTACTATCATACTTTAGGTAGTGATGTATAGTGCCACGAATATACCTCGATATATGTTTGGAAGCTATCTAGTGATCATGACAAGGATCCAACTAAAACTGCCTAAGAATGTTCACTAAAAACATATATCTGGCTTAGTATTTACTAGATATATATGGGAACCCACCAACTGACGATATGAGGCAGGATCCACGAGAGTCGAGTTGGAGCTTCTCAAATTCTTGAGGTTGGTGATTATAGGAGTAACCATCGGCTTGGATTCCATCACCCCAAATTTTTGTAATAAGTTGATGATTTACTTTCCTTGCCCAAATATATCTCCTCAGGTCTCTTCCATACTTCTAGACCTAGGTAGTAATGCATCAGTCCTAGAGCCTTCATCTCAAATTCAACTACCAACATTTTCTTACATTCTTGAATCATTCATATTACACCGGTGATGAATAGATCATCCAAATATAGTAAAATAATGACTCACTCATTATTCACGACCATGATATATAGATTCAGATCAACAATACTCTTCACGAACCCAATCTTGAGAAGATATGCATCCATTCTTTCATACCATGCCCTTAGTGCTTGCTTCAAGCCATATAGAGCCATATTGAGTATGCAAACATGAGAGTCCCTACTATTCACTTCAAAGCCTTCAAGTTGTTCGATGTACACTTCCTCATCAATGGTCCCATTCAAAAATGCAGTCCTAACATCCATTTGATGGATATTCCACCCCGACGATCTAATGGTAGTGTACCTTGCAGTAGGTGCAAATTTTTCTTCATAGTCAATGCCTTCCTTGTGAGAGAAACCCCTTGCAACGAGCCTTGCTTTGTACTTGTCTATACTTCCATCAACAACATGTTTGATCTTATATATCGACTTCAATGTGACAACTGATTTGCCACTAGGTCTAGGAACAATTTCCCAACCCCAATTCTTCACGATGGATGGATATTCTTCCTGCATATATTTCTTCTAAACCTCTTCATGATCAACTTCTTGGAATGTGGATGGCTCGGCTTCAATGTTTTTTTGTATATATTCCATGTAACCAAAATACTTTTTTGGTTTCTTACTTTCACTTGAGGATCGTTTCCAAAATTTATGTCCTTCAACATCTTCTAATATAGCTCCCATTCAATATGGATTTTTCCTTATGGTTGGGATAAACACCGATTGAATAGGCTCACTTGGTCCTTCTTCTTAATCATTTGCAGTAGAGTTCTCATGAGCTTCATCTTCTTCAAATACGGGAACTTCTTCGTCATGATAATCAATAGGAATATCGTTTAATTTATTGTAAGCTTGATTCTCATCAAATATGACATCCCTGCTTACTTCAATGTATCTTCCCTCCTTTATGTATATTCTATAAGCTTTTGAGGAAAGACTATAACCAATGAATATTCCCTTGATTCTTGTTGAGTCCAACTTTTTTCACTTGTCCTTCGGAACATGGACATGTGCTGAACTTCCAAATATGCGAAAATGATCCACACTTGGCTTATTTAATGTGAATACTTCTTCAGGTGCATTATTATCAAGACTTTGATGAGGAGTTCTATTTTTAATGTACATGACATTCATCGCTGCTTCACCCCATAAGAGCTTTGGTAGATCTTGATCAAGGAGCATAGTTCTAATTCCTTCTTCAATTGACCTATTCTTTCTTATAGCTAATCCATTTCATTTGGGATAGTAGGGAACAATGAGCTCCCTATTAATACCTACGTCCTTACAATATGCAATTAACTCTTTAGAGGTGTACTCCCCACCATTGTTAGACCTTAGAGTCTATCTTCTTTTAGGTTAGGGTGTCCACCTCAACCCTAAACTCCTTGAACTTATCGAATACTTCATCTTTAGTTTTGATTAGGTAGAGCCATGTCTTCCTTGAATGGTCATCAATGAATGTTACATAGTAGAGATGACCTCCAAGTGTCTTGTCAGACATGGGCCCGCACACATCAAAATGGATGAGATCTAATATTTCTTTAGATCTAGATTCTGTTATCACTCAGAAATTTTCCTAGAAGTTTTCAGAAGAAGGAAAGGATCAAGGTAACCACAAACCAATCTTTTAAGTATAGGCGCTAGCCAACCTATGATAAGAGAGGGCTCTCTCTATATGATTTAGCTTTGTTTGCTAGGAATTTAGGCTAGTTCTGAAGGTTCAGGGGGTTTTGATTTGTACGGGATGTTGGATGGTGGAATCCTTAAAATAGATGGATAAACTGTTTTCTTTGGACCATTGGGATATGGAGTCAAAGAAGGTCAACAGAATTGGAATTAACTCATTAAAGGGAGTGTTCAAAGGGCAATCAAGTAGAGTAAAGTGTAGGTATTTGGGACGAATGGATGAAATGATGTTAACCAGGGTGAGGGAGCACCTAAGAATTCTCAGACCGGGTTTAAGATGAGGAACAAAGGTTAATCATGAGCAAAGGGCAATTAAGAATCCTTTACTAGAGATCAGAGGGAAACTACCTAGACTAAGGAGCAATCAAGAATTCCTTAACTTAGATAATTAGTAGAAAACATTAAAATGCATAATAGTTAAAACAGAGTGCAATGAAACAAATTCTGGGATATCATTCCATATTATAGCATTCAGATTTCAGATACATTAAATATAGTGAAATTTTTTTAAAGAAAAATAACAACACAAGATAAAATACTTGTCTACACTTTCACTCTACACCTGAATCCAATGAAATGTCTTGTCTTTATTCATTAATCCAATTTGTTGGTCCAAACAATGATACAATAGCTTATAGCATGTGACAAAAAAGGTCTTTAGAAATGCCTAAGAATCCACCCACATACTTCAAATGGTGAAGTATTTATACACAAACTATTACAAAATATCTCAAAACAAACTTGATATTTATTCTAGGAAATACAAGTATCTTCTTGCAAGAAGATAGAGACAACTATTGAACTATTTCATGTTGTCCCTTTTATTGTGGTATTGCTAGATTTTATGGTTGGATTTGTAGCCCTTTACACTAGCTTACAGTTGTGGTCTTTTTACGCTAGAATCTTCTTCAATTTTGATCTTTCACCTGATACTCTATGACCCTGATACTATTTAAATATGCTACCATTTTTTCATTTGTTTACCTGGCTGCTCTCATTTTTACTGTGCATTAACTTTTTCTGTAAATTAATCATAGTAAATCAGTCATTGTCTCCCACCATTTTACATCAGGTAATTTTACATTCATCATCCTCCTATAGATCTCATCAGCTTCAATATACTTGGAAAAATTGGGCTTGGTGAGATATAAGTGTTTTATCTCATGCTCCAGAAAAAACAAGTTCTCAAATGTGTTGTACCAAACTTTGCTTGTTGGCAGTGCTTTTATGGATGAAGTGGTAGCTTGTTCCTGAGCAAACCGTCTGAGTCTATTACCATAGTCCAACTGTGTCATGAGTTTATTAATGACCAATGGACTAGGCAATCCTTTCTCCCTCAAATTCTGGAATTTAGCCATGAAGCTATCAATGGCTACCTGCATGTTATGGCACTTTTCTTCTAAGTTCAAGATTAGGTTTCTCTTGGAAAGGACCTTCCTTATTTCCAAGATGTTTTCAGTCCTATCTTCTATATTGAGTTCATGGAGCTCATACCTATTCTTTCTGTTGAGGAAGTGGATGAGTCTATTGGCGTCCACAGGCTTATCTCCCAACTCCTCATTTACTTTATGGATAGCTTCCGTAGCTATCTTTATTAATTCTGTTTGTTCAAAAATAACTTGAATTGATGGCCAAATATCATTGATAGAGTCAATGATATTGACCCACAACATTTCCTTGGTTTTCCCAAGGGGTTTCTCCAGTGTTGAATATTTCTCTAAGACTTTGATTCTTTCACTCATTCTTTGGGCCTTTTGTGCCTCTTCCTTTTGCTTAAGTTGGGCAAGTTTGTAGTCAGTTTCCAAATTTGCCACCTTTTCTCTTAGCCTATTCATTCTGTAGCCTGGATAGACATCTCTTCCATGGCTTTAACTAATTATGCTACTTTCTCACCTGATGCATATGTTGTTGTAGATTCTATGGTAACTGGCAAAGCTTGGTAGGTGGAGTTGTTGGTGCTAGTGAAGCTGCCAGTGTAGATGGGACTGCTGTAGATACTGTAGGGATGACACCTTTAGAAGTTGTAGCCAGGTCTCCTTGCTTCAATTGAGTTAAAGCATCTAACTCATTTTATATATCCTTTAATTGATCATTAAGCTTTAGGACCAAGTCCATCAACTCCTCATGTATGGTTTGGCCCTCTAATACTTCTAGAGTTTGAGGATGTTCTAGCTGGGGTATTTTTAATTGCCTCTTAAGTGCAGCAATATCATCATTTTTCTTCTTTATAAGCTGTTCAATAGCTTTAATATTCTTGGGATTGTGTCCCAATTCAGTCACTAAGTCCTCTAAGGACTTGACCCTGGTATCCTTGGCTTGTGAGGAGGCCTTCTCTAACTGAAATTGTGTCAAAATGTTGTTCAAAGAGTTTTGTAGCTGATGAGCAGCTATGGCTTTACCTTTTAGGGTGGAGTATATAATCTCTCTAGCCTGTTTATGCAGTTCAATATGGTATATGGGATGAATATCCCTTGGCAACACTTCAAAGTCAACCCTTCTGAAATTAGATGCTATCTTGGGCTGCTGTGCTATAGGTTTGATGAAAGACATCAATAGATTTCCCTCTTTAATGTCAAAGTATGACTTAGTCTTGTTTGATTTGTGGGAGTCAGCTTTAGGTACTGAGCATATGTTTGGGCCTTAAGCCTCTCATTTCTCACTTTGATTTCCTTGTACCTGTCTTTTATGTCCTGGTCTTTATCAACAGGCCTAATGAAGGATGACACTTCCACACTAAGCTTCCTTTCCAACATTTGAGTCTATGATGTGGAAGGCTCCTGTATGTCTTCAGATGGAGTAGTAGGCCTACTTATTTCTACCTCTGTGTTGGTAACCTGTGCTGATCCTTTTGTGTATTTCTGTTCAGAGGCTAGAGTGAGCCTTTGCATTTTGCTGTGACTTGTTTCCTGCTATAGATCAGAGGTGCCCATTCTTGAAGTGGAAGCTCCCTCTCTGTTTCTTTTTGTAATCTTCTCCTCATTCTAAGGAATTTTCATGACTAGAGGGGTTCTCATGACTCTTTCCTGTTCTTCTGGTTCTGGAGGAAAGTGCTCTCATCAAGTTGCTTTTCCAAATAAATCAGAGCATTTTCTACATCTACCTTTGTGTTGTCTCTGTCTACTAAATATTTTCCACCCATTTTGTTCGATTTGCATATGCCTCTATTTCTGGTATGGGGTGGTGGATGAAAGGTCCTAGCTTGACCTTTTGTCTTTTCCTGGTAATGAATTCTAAGGGGCCATATCTCCATACAAAACTCCTTTGGAATTTCATTCTCTGTAGGATTAGGTCTACCTCTTTCCCTGCCTCTCTGGAATTGCATATGAAGGGACCTAATTGGTCTTTGATTTTGAAATAGGCCTTCTTTTTGGCATTAACAAAGTTGACTTCATTTGCATTGATGATCTATCTGTAATATTCTAAGGCAAACAACCTCATAGGGAGGTAACTTGGCAATTTATATGGTGCAAGCACGCAACCATATATTTTGATTTTTGTGTGGCTTTGGTAAAGGTACCAATCACCCTCTTTGGTTTGTTTGGAAAGTTGGAGGACTCTCTTTATCTCTAGGCTTATCCTAGGTGGAGGATTCCTAGTGAGAATAGTCATGATTGGATGCACAAAAGAGTCTATGAAGTCAGAGTATGTATAAGGTGATCTAAACTCACGGAAATGTGGGATCCAAAAGATGACAGATCTAGGTTGGCCCCTCATGTCAAGCTTTTGGAGAGTGAAAGGAAACTTATTTGAGTAATAGTACAAAAATATATGGTACAATATAGAAGAGTATTTGAACACCCTCTCATTTCCCATTCTTGTGAACTGCTGAAGCATCTTATTAGCTAGAAACTGGAAAAGTCATATATGATTGCAGGAGGCTACCCTGGGGTATAGATGGAAATGAAGGCAAGAATAAGTTCATCAATGTATTCATTGGTAGAGTAACCTAAGACACAAGATATCATGGTTACAATGTTTTTGCCCCATTTAGAGAAAATAGTTGCTACATATGGAGGGGGATCATTAGGGATGTGTTTCTCCTCTCTAATGAAGGTTTGGAACAATTGGGAAAATCTTGAGGTGCTTAGTTTGGGATACTGGTCCAATAGTTCTCCAATTGAGAGTGGGGTTAGGTTTAGCCCTGGTTGGAACTGCAGCATTTCATTAATGGACTCAACTGTAGTAGTGAAAAGGACCTTTTGCTCATGAGACATGATGGCTCTATGGATGGGGACATAGCATGCATAACACATATAAAAAACTTTTGGAAAGATATGAACTTGGGGGAACTGGTACCTGGGTAAATTGGACTCCTAGAGGTCAATACCATTTGTGTGGTTCAAGTAGTTTTCTTTGCTTAGGAATTGAATTTTGAGCAGATACTCTATGGCAGTGGTATCTTTGATTTGGAAATCCCTATTGGCCAGGGGAAGGTGGTCCAGGTCTAGGTGTGGAGTAGTAATGGGTCTAACGTCCATGGCGATAAGGGTATCCATAATTCAGTTCTTGTGGATTTGAATTATGTTATGAGGGGTTTGTTTTTCCACGGTTTTGGGATTTTTCAAAGGGTTTAGGTAAGCAATTTATTTAATAGACAATATTCTTACTCAACTTCTTAATTTAAAATACTGCACAGGCCATAGGTTTTAAGATTTTTTAGGGGTAAGAGGTATTTCGTGGTGAAATACCTGGAATTAGGCAATTTGGCTCTGAAATTGATGGTTCACGGTTTGCAACGTCTTCTGGGGCTTAATTGGAAGTATGGGTAAATTAGGCATTTGCAGTGGTTGGCAATGGTTTTTCAGAATTTACATAGAGAATGCGTGAAAAAGGGTAAAAGAGGGCTTCATGGTATTTTATAGAGAAAACAATTATTTTTTGGCGAGTTCACTTTCGGATGAATAGTGACGATTTTTTGATTAAATGGGGGAAGCGGTTTTGGAGGGCCATCACATTGCTTTTGTGGTGTGGGTGGTATTCGGGAGGGGTCGCCCGATGCCATACATTGTCTGACACATAGCATCGGGGAACGGGAGGAAAACCACTTTATCGGGTGGTTATTGTTCATCCATTAGGTGCGACCGATATGATTGTGTGTCATTGGATGTGGGGAGGGAAGATCAACGGTAGTCGAGAGGTGAAGTTGCGCGGGGGGAAATGATGGGGGTTTGATGGGGGGCCTAGGGACTTAGTTATGGTGGTTCAGGATTAGTTTAGGGATTAATCAAGGGTTAGGTAATCAGGCCGAGCTTTAATGAGGAATTAGGGAGTTTGGTGAAGTCGATTCAGGATTAACTTAATTTTTATCGGGTTTAGGTAAATTAAATGAAATTATATTGGGATAAGGGGTAGCTTATATTAGTTTATATTTAAAACTAAGGGGTTGGGATATTTTATATAGGGTTTTAATTTAATACAGGCTTAATGGGTTTTCGAGGAATTTACATAATAAAGTTAGTTTAATTATCAAAGTGATGGTAGAGTGGATTTGCTTAAGGAAAAGGGGTTAAGTGTATGCGGTTGCGTGTTTTGATTTACATTGAGGATAAAAAATTTTGGGGGGTTTTTGTGTGAAAGGGTTTTACAAGAGGACCCACTTTTCCTTTGTAAATGATGTCAACCCTAGGAAAGTGTGATTTTATTAGGGAAATGAGGGGAAATGAAGGGGGAATGAGTTTTCATGAAGGGGGTTCTAGTACTTGTCCCCATAAGTCATTAAGTTGAGGGTCCGGTCCCTCCAAAAGTTAGAATGCTCTGAGCCTTTTTGACTTGTAGGATTTAAGTACTAGAACTTATTTATGGGAAATTAGTGAGTAAAGGGGTGAATGAATGAGGGGATGTTAAATAAACCACATTGTGAACCATTGTCTTTGCTTTGTTTACTGCTTATGCTCATTTGAAAGATTCATTTAAAACCATGACATAAATGCTTTTGTGTAATCACATGATATTTATGCAACCTTTATACTACTTACCCATTTACTTATCCTACCATTTTTTCTTCATTTTGTTTGGGTGCATTTAGGCTAGCAAACCCTTATCAATATTTTTCTTTTCTTTTACAGTGTAAACTATCTAATTCTAACCTTATCACATCCAAGGGCTCTGATTAAACTGATGAGCTCCTTTTATTTACTCTACCTATCTAATGATCTACCAAGATTACACTGTTTGGTAAGATTTTATTCATTAACTATAAACATAAAATTCAAAGCATGGTATAATCAAGATTAAACAGTTTTATTACCATGGGTTTTGGCATGAGTAACAAGTTGCACACAATCATTATTATGCATAAAATTAAATAGCATTGGAATTTTGACTTGCACACTTTCATGGTCTCTTTTTGTCTTTTGGGGTTAATATATCTTTTTTTTTTTTTTTTTTTTTTTTAATCTTTATTATGCTTTTGTCCTTTGATTATTCTTTTAGGACATACCCTCTTTACTTTTTTTTTATTTTTTTAATATAGAAAACATTTGCAGAAAGCAAAGGTATGTACAATATTACAAGGCTTAATCTTAGTCATTCAAAATTATGACTCTTATTGGTATAGGAACCTAATAGTGGCTCAACTTGGGGATGGAATTTCCTAGTGAAATGTTAAGAACTTTCTAGATAAGTAGCTTCTGAATTGTTGTTGACGTTTCCTTGCAAAATTTTTCTCTATGCCTCTGCATTATTGATACTTATGATAGTAGATCTTTTAAAGCTTAGGGCCTTCTCTTTGGGCTTCAACTTCAGAAATCACCATCCAATCCAAACTAGACTTTTGAAAATCGAATATGTACAAATATTAAAAAAATTAGTAACGAGGCTCAAAATAATGTTTTAGCATTTGACCATTCACTGGCCCACCTTCTGCTTATGTACCATCAAGCTCTCTCAGAAAGAAAGCGTTATTACCTCTGAAAGCATAAATGACATATGGGCCTCTCCATAGGAAATCAAATTTCCCATGTTTACCTTTGTCTTTCCTCGTTGATCCCACTTGATCACCTTGTCACCAAGGTAGAAATCTTCAGCCTTGGTTGTTTTATAAAAAATATTTCTAACCCTTTCCTGCAAAACTTGAGACCTGATGTAGACTTCTTCCCTGATTTGTTGAATATGAATAGTTTGGTTGATTCTCCTTGGATACTATTTGGTTCAACCTGCAATTCTTGAAGCATCTTTATTACTGGTACTCCCGAAGCAGATGGAAAGACAACTTTCATCCCATAAACTAGTTGATAGGGAGAAGTACCAATTGTTTTCTTAGTGGTTAGTCTATCTGCCCATAGGGCAGTGACTAGCTTCTTATTCCATGTTTTCTTATTGTCCTCTAGTAACTTCTTGATGATGTTTACCAGACTTTTGTTTGAGGATTTTGCCAGTCCATTTCCTTGAGGGTAATAAGCTGTAGAATGGCCCAAGGTGATATGATACTTATTATAGAAATATATCATTCTTTTGGATTTAAAGGATGTTGCATTATCAGTAATGAGCTTAGTTGGACATCCAAAGCTTGACAAAATATTGGTTTCAAGGAAGGTTATGATAATAGTATCTGTGGCCTGCCTTGAAGGTATGGCCTTTATCCATTTTGTGAAATAGTCTGTGGCTATGAGGATCCATTTGTGTTGGGAAGAGGAGGGTGGGTGAATTTTGGCAATGAAGTCTAAACCCCATTGTTGAAAAGGTATTTCAGCAGATATTGGCTTGAGGGTAAAGGTAAAATATTTTTCTTTCCCTAAAAAATTTGACATTTGTGACAGGAGGTCACATATTTCTTGACATCAGAAAATAAGGTATGCCAGTAGAAACCAACTCTAAGGATCTTATCTGTAGTGGTCTTCCAGTAAAGGTGTCCTCCACGATCACCTGCATGAAAATCTTGTAACACTCTATCAGATTCATCTTTTAACAAGCAATTTAGAAGAATACGTTCATGATCTCTCCAAAACAAAGCATTGACTAATATACAAAATTTCAAGGATTTCATATTTAAAAATCTTATTTTAGTTCTAGATAATTGGGGAGGAGCTTGTAAGTTCTGTAAAACATAAATAATATCAGCATACCAAGGTGATTCAATAAAGTCTTGGCCGATTAGTGGAGTCACCATCTCCTCTCCATCATCTCTTGCTACAATAAAGTGTATATCCAAGGCCTGACAGTTCGATTTAGCCACGAGTTTGGCTAAACCTTGGCCCTTGATTAACTTAGTAGGTTTGATTTCTATATCGTACTTTAAAATAGTAGCAATCCACTTTCCCCTCTTTCAATCTAGACCTTCCTGAGTTAGGATGTCTTTGACTACTGAATTTGGAACGTAGGCCACTATATGAGAATATAAAATGTATACCCTGAAATCCTTAATGGCCTTGACTAAATCCAAGGCTTGTTTTTCCATTATATTGTATTTTAGGGGGGCATCTCTTAGGGATTTGTTAAAGAAAGCAATACGTTGTTCATAATCCTGGTCATTTTTCCGCAATAGAACTGCAACTATTGTGTGCTCAGAAGCAACGGAAAATAAAATGAAATCTCTGTCAAATTTAGGACTAACTGACACGAGTGTTTTAGTTAAGGCTAGTTTAATGTCATCAAAAGATGTTTTGGCATCAACAATCCATTTTATGGTCGAATCCTTTTTCAGCATATTGTTAAGTGATATAATTACTTTTTCTATATTAGATATAAATCTTCTAAGAAAGTTATTTTTTTCCGAAAAAATCTTGTAATTCCCTAATGTTCCTTGGGTGTTGTATTTGCAAGATGGCTTCTATTCTCACAGGGTCTATTCTTATGCCATCTTTTGAGATTATGTGACCTAACAACTTTCCTTCTTCTAACCAAAACAAATATTTCTTGGGGTTTAAGGAGATTCCATATTTCTTGCATTTAATAAAAACTTGCCTTAGATGATCCAAATGTTGATTGGTAGATTTTGAAAAAATAGTAATGTCATTTAGGTATATCACAAGGAAATCATGAATTTCTTTTGAAAAGGCTATATCCATAGCCCTCTGGAAAGTTGCTCCTACATTCATTAGCCCAAAAGGAATTTTCACATACATAAATGTTCCCCAAGGAGTAGTGAAGGCAATCTTGGGTTGGTCATCTAGATGAACCAAAATTTGATTGTAACCAGAAAACCGATCCAATAATGAGATTCTGGTTGATCCAAATACCCTTTGTAAAATGTGATCCATCTTGGGGAGAGGGTAATTGTCTTATAGTGACACTTTGTTGAGGTTTCTGAGATCCACACACAGTCTGATCTCACCAGTTTTCTTCTTGGTTGGCACCAAGTTTGAGACCTAGTCAGAAAATCTGATTGGTGCAATTATTTTGGCATCATACATCCTATGAATTTCTTTTTCAATTGAAGGTAATAAGACAAGATTGATCCTTCTAAGTTTTTGTCTTAAAGGCTTTTGATTTTCTTTAATAGGAATTGTGTGTTGGATGATGTTGGTGTCATAGGATTTGAGGTCCTCATAACTCCAAGCAAAAACATCCTGAAACACTTTCAACAATTTAATGTATTTTACTTTTTGAGTGGGAGGCAATGATTTTGAAAGTTTGATCAGTTTAGGATTTTCACTGTTGCCTATATTGCATTCCTCTATATCGGACCTAACTGGTTCCATTTTAGGTTTCCTAGGAACATCATTTGAATCAAATAAATCTTCCAGAGGGGTTAATCCCTTTGGTAAGAAGTTATCCTTGAGATTAATTACTTCGGTTTCTTCACTTATTATTTCATCAATCTCAGTTCGCTCTAAGTTATCTACATCTGATTTAGTAAATTTAGTTGGGTTAAATCTATCTAGTTCATCACCTTCTATCTCATTAATTTCTAACTCATCCTTAGAGTCAAGATCTATGGATGTATCAGTATCTATGTTGTCATTTGCAAACTCCTCTTCTAAATTTAAAAAGTTATTTATCTGTTTATCATTAGAAAATACTTTCCAGTTCTTCAAATTATCTGGAATTGCAGGTCTATGCCTAACTTCAACAATATACTAATGGTTAGGTTGAAAGGATAACTTGCAAGTGCTGGCAAACATTGATAAACTATGGGCTTGCATATTGTGTTGTCTGGGGATTACTGCAAGTTTGGTTTATAAGAAAGTATTAAGTATTTCTACAATAGTTCCTCTATAACAACTTAATCTAGGGTCCTTTGTCATATATACAACTTCAATCTGTTTTATAACTAGTTTAGAGTCTCCCATGACATAAAATATTTTAGCTCCAAGATTCCTAACTAATTTAAGACCTAAAATTAATGCTTCATACTCAGCCATATTGTTAATACATTTAAAATTCAGTCCGTATGCATGGCCTTCTGAGTGATTATTCTCCAAATTATATATCCCGACTCCTACTCCTGCTCCAAACTTATTGATTGACCCATCAAATTCAAGATGCCATAATATCTCATGCTCATTGCAACAAACTTATCCTCATTTACAATAATTTGGCCACTTTGTTCATTGAAAAATTTTGAAGTTTGGTTAGTTTAAATTTGTGTAGAAACTGCAATTTCTTTTGCATCTGTATTACTACAGTCTGAAATTTCTTGTGTGTGTTCAACATTATACAAAATAAAATAATTTGTATTTGAATGTATGAAGTAGATGGGAAATTTTTGAGGCTGATTCTGGCTACTTACCATGTATTTCATTAAGATTTTGTAGTGTAGCTTCTTAGGTTGTCCAAAAGCAGAGATTGTTGCATATGAAATATCTAGTTTTAAGGATCCTTGAAGCTTGGTTCCTCATGATCTCGATAACAACATGCCATACTTTGGTGGGATGTCAGCCACTACAATATCCATAAGGGTGCTTTTGGTAGGATATTGGACTAAAGTAACACACAAATACTTAATCAATCCTAGACACTTCACTTGACTTGAGTCAAATGAGAATAAGTCCTTGTAAGGTATTGTAATGTCTAGGTTTAATTTTTCCATTACTGAATTGGGCATTAAGTTGTGGGAGGCTATAGAATCCAACATTGTATTATGTAGAATTTTATCATGGACACTAAGGCTGATGTAAAAAGGTGGAACTCCTCCTTCTACTGGTTTTCCATTAACATCTGGACCAAATATGAGTTCTGGTTGGTCATCAAACAGGTTAACAGAATACTCATTTTTAGCAATGTTTAAGGTCTGGTTTATCTGTGATTTGTAAGTTTCATTCTTGATTAGTTTTGTCAAAGGGACTGAAATATTTAGCTTAGCCACCTCTACTCCCAAATTTAATGGCAAAGTGGCTTTTTCTATTTGAGGGTTTTGAATTTTCACAACAGGGATTTGATTAGGATGGTCTTCTTTTCCTTTATTGGGACCTCTTTTTGTGGATTTTCAAATTTGGTGTTTTGAGATTTATCCACTGGTTCTTTAGGGGGAATCGAGGTGGATGGTTGATCATCAGAAGGTTGATTATGGGTTATATCTACAATGGTGGGGCCATAAGGATTTTGGTTCTGTTTGGGGAGAATCTGGAGGATTTTAGAAACCGGGGCTTCTTTGATTTTCCCAGGTTGAATTTGCACTGTTTTCTTGGTTCGGTCAAGGACATTAGTGTTCTTTCTGCTTCTTAGATTATACTGTTTATGCACTTCAAAGATGGAAGAATCATAACCTTGTTTATAATCAAATTACTCTCCAGATTGGATTTGCAATTGTTGCAGCATATGCAATTCCTGCTCATCTTGGGTTAGAAAAACAATATCCTCATAATCTAATCCCATTAAATTTGATCTGTGTGTCTTGTTTTGTGTCTTCAGGATGGGATGTTTCTGCATAATTTTCTTGAAAAAGAGGCCTAATGTTCTGATTCACTCCATTTTTCCTAGTGTTTTGATTTTGGTTTTTTCTAAAGTTTGGGTTTCTAACTAGAGGTGCTTGTTGATTATCCCATTGGGGTTTCCTTTCTATGTTATCTATTCTATCCATTAGTATTTCCATACTTTTGGCTAAACTATCTATTTTGAGGTCAGATGGTGAAGCTTCATCTTTAACAATTTCTCTCTTTTCATTTCTAACTCCAGCTCTTTTAGCTAACAAATTGGCTTCAAAACTAACAACTACACTTTGCATTTCTTCTAATGTTGGGGGTTTCTTTCCCTAACTTAGAATGCCATATCTATGTCAAAGCCATCATGGAATTTTATTAAGGCTAAGTTAGGTGGGGGTCTAAGATTAACTGGGATTGCATTATATATACTGTTAAATCTAGTGCAGTAATCTTGAACAGTTTCATTAGGTCCCCTTCTGTTATTTTCATTTTCTAAAAGGATTTGTAGGGGATTATTCTTCTTTTCCAATCTATTCAAAAATTGCTGATGAAATGCTTCTAAACTATCAATACTATTATCAGGCAATGCTCTAAACTATTTCCTAACATCACCAGCGAAAGTCTGAGAAAATAGTCTCATTTTAACATCCACAATATCAATTTCATGTAGTTCAAAGTAATCTGCCATCTTATTGACATGGTGATGTGTAGTGTAATGTCCTGTGCCATCGAATTGAACAATTTTGCTCTGGTAGTCTGCTGGCATAGCACCAATAAGGGTAGGTAAAACAAGAGGAGCATATTTGTTTTCCATGGCTCTAGGCTAGGAGGGGTTAAGATGTGGATGAAGAAAGGATGAAGAACTAGGACTAGTAGGTGGTGAATGGGATATGATAGGTTCGTGAGGAAGAGTAGGTACAAATGGTGGTGAATAATAGACTTTTGAAGGTATTATTGATGAAGTCGATGGAAACACTGGTGAACTTAAAGTAATGGAATATCATTTAGAAAGCTCAGGGGCTGTGGAAGTATTAATAGATGATTGTGGAGATTTCAGAATGTACTCATCAATGGATTTGTTGGCCTATTGAACTTCAATGTCTGCAACGAATTTAGGATCTATAGTAGTTTCACAGAGTGCACTTTTAGATTTTGTTCTAAATAAGGAAAGATCAAATGACTCATCAAATTCAAGTTATAGAAATAACCATTCATCAGGGCATGAATTAGCTTTAACTAAAGGTGTCTAATTAACTAAACTTTCTTCTTTTTTGGATTTTCTTGAAATTAGGCTGGGATTATCAAATACTGGGGCAGGGTTTGGGTTTGGATTAGCCCTAGTGAAATGAGTCTTCCTGGAAGCCAAAGTTTTAGACTTTTTAATTGTTTTTGTAAGATTTTTTAAAATAACTTCTAACAAATGATTTTAAGAGGCTAAAAATAAAAATTTATGATTTTCTTAAAGCTTTATTCAGACTGAGGATTTGAAGTCCACAATGGAGTCGCTACTATGTTATCACTCAAAACTTTCCCTAGAAGTTTTTAGAAGAAGGAAAGGACCGAGGTAACCACAAACCAATATTTTAAGTATAGGCTCTAGCCAACCTGTGACTCAGAGAGGGCTCTCTCTATATGATTTAGCTTTGTTTGTTGGAATTTTAGGCTAGTTTTGAAGGTTCAGGGGGTTTTGATTTGTATTGGATGTTGGATGGTGGAATACTTAAAACAGGTGGATAAACTGATGTCTTTGGACCATTGGGCTATGGAGTCAAAGAAGGGCAGCATAACTGGAATTAACTCATTAAAGGGAGTGTTCAAAGGGAAAGCTAGCAGAGTAAAGTGTAGGTCTTTGGGCCGAATGGATGAAATGATCTTAACCAGGGTGAGAGAGCACCTAAGAATTCTCAAACCAGGATTAAGATGAGGAACATAGGTTAATCATGAGCAAAGGGAAATTAAGAATCCTTTACTATAGATAAGAGGGAAACTACCTATAATAAGGAGCAATCAAGAATTTCTTAACTTAGATAATTAGCACAAAACATTAAAATGCATAATATTTAAAATAGAGGGCAATGAAGCAAATTCCGGGATATCATTCCATATTATAGCATTCAGATTTCAGACACATTAAAGATGGTGAATTTTTTTTAAAGAAAAATAACAACACAAGAGAAAATACTTGTGAGCACTTTCGCTCTACACATGAATCCAATGAAATGTCTTGTCTTTATTCATTAATCCAACTTGCTAGTCTAAACAATGATACAATAGCTTATAGTCTGTGATAAAAAAGGTCTAAAGAAATGTCTAAGAATCCACTCACATACTTCGAATGGTGAAGTATTTATACACAAACTATTACAAAATATCTCAAAACAAACTTGAGATTTATTCTAGGAAATACATGTATCTTCTTGCAAGAAGATAGAGACAACTATTGAACTGTTTCATGCTGTCCCTTTTATTGTGGTACTGCTGGATTTTATGGTTGGATTTGTAGCCCTTTATGATGGCTTGCAGTTGTGGTCTTTTTATGCTGGAATCTTCTTCAATTTTGATCTTTCACCTAATACTCTTTGACTATGCTGCCATGTTTTCATCTGTTTACCTGGCTGTTCTCATTTTTACTGTGCAGTAAATTTTTGCTGTAAATTTATCATAGTAAATCTGTCATTTTCTCCCACCATTGTACATCAGGTAATTTTACATTCATAATCCTCCTATTGATCTCATAAGATTCAGTATACTTGGAAAAATTGGGCTTGGTGAGGAATACATGTTTTATCTCAAGCTCTAGAAAAAATAAGTTCTCAAATGTGTTGTACAAAACTTTGCCTGTTGGCAGTGCTTTTATGGATGAAGTGCTAGATTGTTCCTTAGCCAACTGTCTGAGTCTATTACCATAGTCCAAGTGTGCCAATAGTTTATCATTAACGACCAATGGACTAGGAAATCCTTTCTCCCTCAAAATTTGGAATTTAGCCATGAACCTATTAATGGCTACCTGCATGTTATGGCACTTTTCTTCTAAGTTGAGCATTAGGTTTCTCTTGGAAAGGACCTTCCTTATTTCCAAGATGGTTTCAATCCTATCTTCTATATTGATTTCATGGAGCTGACACCTATTCTTGCTACTAAGGTAAGTGGATGAGTCTATTGGCATCCTCAGGCTTATCTCCCAACTCTTCCTTTGCTTTCTGGATAGCTTCCGTAGCTATCTTTATTAATTTTGTTTCTCCAAAAATAACTTGAATTAATGGCCAAATATCATTGACAGAGTCAATGATATTGACCCAAAACATTTCCTTGGTTTTCCCAAAGGGTTTCTCCAGTGTTAAATATTTCTCTAAGACTTTGACTCTTGCACTCATTCTTTGGGCCTTTTGTGCCTCTTCCTTTTGCTTAAGTTGGAAAAGTTTGTAGTCAGTTTCCAAACTTGCCACCTTTTCTCTTAGCTTGTTCATTTATATAGCCTAGATAGACATCCCTTCCATGGCTTTAACTAATTCTACTGCTTTCTCACTTGATGCACCTATTTTTGTAGATTCTATGGTAACTGGCAAAGTTGTGGCAGGTGGAGCTGTTGGTGCCAGTGAAGATGCCATTGTAGAAGGGATTGCTGTAGTTACTGTAGGGATGACATCTTTAGAAGTTGTGGCCAAGTCGCCTTGCTTTAATTGAAATAAAGCAGCTAAATCCTTTTCTGTCTCCTTTAATTTATCATTAAGCTTTAGGACCAAGTCCATCAACCCTCATGTCTGGTTTGGCCCTCTAAGACTTCTAGAGTTTGAGGATGTTGCAACTGGGGTATTTTTAATTGTCTCTTAAGTGCAACAATATCATCATTTTTCTTTTTTATAAGCTACTTAGTAGCTTTAATATCCTTGGGATCATGTCCCAATTCAATCACTAAGTCTTCTAAGGACTTGATCCTGGTATCCTTGGCTTGTGAGGAGGCCTTCTCTAACTGAAATTGTGCCAAAATGTTGTTCAAAGAGTTTTGTAACTGATGAGCAGCTATGGCTTTACCTGTTAGGGTGGAGTATATCATTTCTCCAGCCTGTTTATGTAGTTAAATCTAGTCTATGGGATGAATATCCCTTGCCAACACTTCAAAGTCAACCCTTTATAAATCATATGTTGTCTTGGGCTGTTGTGTTGTAGGTTTGATGAAAGACATCTGAAACTTTCCCTCTTTAATGTCAAAGGCTGACATTAGTCTTGTTTTATTTGTGGGAGTCAACTTTGGGTACTAAGCATATGTTTGGGCCTTAAGCCTCTCACTTCTCACTTTGATTTCCTTGTACTTGTCTTTTATGTCATGGTCTTTATCAACAGGTCTACTGAAGGATGACAATTCCACACTAAGCTTCCTTTCCAACATCTGAGTCTATGATGTGGAAGGCTCCTATATGTCTTCAGATGGAGTAGTAGACCTACTTCTTTCTACCTTTGTGTTGGTAACCTGTGCTAATCCTTTTGTGTATTCTTGTCTAGAAGCTGGAGTGAGCCTTTGCTTTTTGTTGTGACTTGTTTCTTGCTATAGATCAGAGGTACCCATTCCTATAGTGGAAGCTCCCTCCCTGTTTCTTTTTGGAACCTTCTCCTCATTCTGAGAAGTTTGCATGACTGGAGGGGTTCTCATGATACTTTTTTGTTCTTCTAGTACCTATAGGAAAGTGCTCTCATCAAGCTACTTTTCCAAATAAATTAGAGCATTTTCTACATCTACCCTTGTGCTGTCTCTATCTACTAAAGTATTTTCCATCCATTCTATTTGATTTGCATATGCCTCTATTTCTGGTGGGGTGGTGGATGAAAGGTCCTAACTTGACCTTTTTCCTTTTCATGGTAATGAATTCCAAAGGGTCATATCTGCATATAAAACTCCTTTGGAATTTCATTCTCTATAGGATTAGGTATGCCTCTTTCCTTGTCTCTCTGGAATTGCATATGAAGGGACCTAATTGGTCTTTGATTTTGAAATAGGCCTTCTTCTTGGCATTGACAAAGTTGACTTCATCTTCATTGATGATCTATCTATCATATTCTAATGAAAACAACCTCAGAGGGAGGTATCTTGGCAACTCATATGGTGCAAGCAGGAAACCATATATTCTGATTTCTGTGTGGTTTTGGTAAAGGTACCAATCACCCACTTTTGTTTGTTTGGAAAGCTGGAGGACTCTCTTTATCTTTGGGCTTATCCTAGGTGGATGATTCCCGGTGAGCATAGTCATGATTGGATTCACAAAAGAGTTTATGAAGTTAGAGTATGTATAAGGTGATCTAAACTCATGGAAAAGTGGGGTCCAAAAGATGACAGACCTAGGCTGGCCCTTGATGTTAAGCTTTTGGAGAGTGAAAGGAAACTTATCCGACTGATAGTACAAAAATAGATGGTACAATATAGAAGAGTATTTGAACACCCTCTCATTACCCATTCTTATGAACTGCTCATGCATCCTATCAGCTATGAAATTGGGAAATTCATATATGATTGTAGGAGGCTGCCCTAGGGTATAGATGGGCATGAAGGTAAGAATAAGTTCATTAATGTATTCACTGGTAGAGTAACCCAAGACACAAGATATCATGGTTGCAATGTTCTAGCCCCATTTAGAGAAAATAGTTGCTACATATGGAGGGGGATAATATGTTCCTCCTGTCTAATGAAGGTTTGGAACAATTGGGCCAATCTTGAGGTGCTCAGTTTGGGATACTGGTCAAACAGGTCTCTAATTGAGAGTGGGGTTAGGTTTGGCCCTAGTTGGAACTGCAGAATTTCATTAATGGACTTGGCTGTGATAGTGAAAAGGACCTTTTGGTCATGAGACATGATGGCTCTATGGTTGGGGACATAGCATGCATAGCACATATGAACAACTTCTGGAAAGATATGAACTTGGGGGAGCTAGTACCTAGGTAAATTTGAATCCCAGAGGCCAATATCATCTGTGTGGTTCAAGTAGTTGTCTTTGATCAGGCAATGAATTTTGAGCATAAGCTCTATGGCAGTGGTATCTTTGATTTGGAAATCCATGTCAGCTAGGGGAAGGTGGTCTAGGTCTAGGTGTGGAGTAGTAATGGGCCTAACATCCATAGCGACAGGGGCAGCCATAATTCAGTTCTTGTGGATTTGAATTATGTTATGAGGGGATTTTTTCCATTGTTTTGGGATTTTTCAAAGGGTTTAGGCAAGAAATTTCTTTAATTGACAGTATCTTTACTCAATTTCTTAATTTAACATACTGCACAGGCCATAGGTTTTAAGATTTTTTAGGGGTAAGATGTATTTCGTGCTGAAACACCTGGAATTGGTTGATTTGGCTCTAAAATTGATGGTTCACGTTAGTTGCAGCGGTTGGCGTAGTCCTGGTATGGTCTGAAAAGGTTGGTTGGCTGTTTGCAACGTCTTCTGGGGTGAAATTGGAAGTCTGTGGGTAAATTCAGTGTTTGCAGACGGTTTTTTAGAATTTACATAGAGAATGCGTAGAAAAGGATAAAAGAGGGCTTCGTGTTCTTTGATAGAGAAAACGGTTAATTTTTTGGTGATTTCACTTTCGAATGAATAGTGACGGTTTTTTGGTTAAATGGGGGAAGCAGTTTTGGAGGGCCATCGCACTGCTTTTGTGGTGCGGGCAGTATTTGGGAGGGGTCACCCGATTCCATACATTGTCTAACACGTAGCATTGTGGAATGGGAGGAAAACCACTTTATCAGGTGATTATTATTCATCCATCGGGCGTGACCGATATGATTGTGCACCGTTGGATGCAGGGGAGGGAATATCAACGGAAGTTGGGACGAAAAGCTACGTGGGGGTTTGATGGGGGGCCTAGGGACTTAGTTATGGTGGTTTGAGATTAGTTTAGAGAGTAATCAAGGGTTAAGTAATCGGGCTGAGCTTTAATGAGGAATTAGGGAGTTGGGTGAAGCCGATGTGGAATTAACTTAATTTTTACCGGGGTTAGGTAAATTAAGTGAAATTATATTGAGATAAGGGGTAGCTTATATTAGTTTGTATTTAAAACTAAGGGGTTGAGATATTCTATATAGGGTTTTAATTTAATATGGGCTTAATGGGTTTTCGGGGAATTTACATAATAAAGTTAGTTTAATTAAATATGAAAGTGATGGCAGAGTGGATTTGCTTAAAGAAAAGGGGTTAAGTGTATGCGATTGCATGTTTTGATTTACACTTAGGATAAAAACTTTTGGGGGTTTTTTGTGTGAAAGGGTTTTACAAGGGGGTTCGCAATTTTCCTAGGTAAATGATGTCAACCCTAGGAAAGTGTGATTTTATTAGGGAAATGAGGGGAAATGAAGGGGTAATGAGTTTTCATGAAGGGGGTTCTAGTACTTGTTTTCCTAAGTCATTAAGCCGAGGGTCTAGTCCCTCTAGAAGTCAAAGAAATGCTTTGAGCCTTTTTGACTTGTAGGATTTAGGTACTAGAACTTATTTATGGCAAATTAGTGAAGTAAAGGGTTGAAATGAATGAGGGGCTGTTAAATAAACCATATTGTGAACCATTGTCTTTGCTTTGTTTACTGCTTGTGCTCATTTGAAATATGCATTTAAAACCATGAAATAAATGCTTTTGTGTAATCACATGATATTTCTGCAACCTTTATACTACTTACCCATTTACTCATCCTACCATTTTTCTTCATTTTATTTGGGTGCATTTAGGCTAGCAAACCCTTATCAATATTTTTCTTCTCTTTTACAAAGTAAACTATCTAATTCTAACCTTATCACATCCAAGGGCTTAGATTAAACTGATGACCTCCTTTTATTTACTCTACCTATCTAATGATTTTCCAAGATTACACTGTTCGGTCAGATTTTATTCACTAACTATAAACATAAAATTCAAAGCATGGTATAATCAAGATTAAACAATTTGATTATCATGGATTGTGGCATGAGTAACTAGTTGCACACAATCATTATTATGCATAAAAGTAAATAGTAGTGGCATTTTGACTTGAACACTTTCATGGCCTCTTTTTTCCTTTTGGGGTTCATATATCTTTCTTTTTTGACATTTTCTTATGCTTTTGTCCTTTGATTATTCTTTTAGGACATAACCTCTTTACATTTTTTAATTTTTTAATATGGAAAACATTTTCAGAAAGCAAAGGTATGTACAATATTACAAGGCTTAATCTTAATCATTCAAAATTATGACTCCTATTGGTACAGGAACCTAACAGATTCACTATGATGAAATGGCTTTCTAGTATGCTTCCCCAAAGAACATCCATTGCACACACCTTCATGGTCTAGCTTCATATCAAGAATACCATTAACCAATTGACTACAAGTAGGGATGACCCTATAATGAAGATGGGCATACCTTCGATAACATAGTTCAATAGGACTTATTTGCATATGAACAAGAGCTTGAGGAGATGGAGTGATAACTGGTAAAGACTTCCTTCACCAACTCCAATAAACATAGATTTGTCAATACTAGAGTTATTTACCCAAACCAATACTTTTATGTCAACAAAAGCAATCCTTTCCCCTTTATCTTCTAACCAATAAATAGAGAGTAAATTCTTTCTCAAACCTGGAACATAGAGAATTTTGTTGAGATGCAACTTTGATCCATTGCCTAACTTTAATGATGTAGATCCCAGGCCTCTAACATCATAGCTTTTGTTGTCACCCAATTCCACTGCATGGGAGGATGACTCATTTGATAGTGTGTGTAGTTTCCTACTTTCACCTATCATATGTCTCGATGCTCTGTGACTATTGATGATCCATGCATTAGCATCAGTAAGAGATCATGTAAGGGAATCCAAGAATCCATGACTCTTGACTTTGTTTAATAGGTAGTAGATGATCTTCTTGATCCATCTTCCAGCAGAGTTGAAACCCAACCTTATGTAGTTCACCATAGAGGGAGAATCCATGCCAACAAAGTGATCTTTGAATTCTCTTGACCTTAGCTCAGATACCATGTTGGAAAATCAAAGATATTATATTAAAGTTTGATTCTCATTTCTTGATAATTACTTGTGAGTGTGTTGGCTTCTTTTACTTCTTTATTATGTTATCTTTCATCAAGCAATTATACATGCATGAAGTTAACAAAACAAGAGACACAAGATATAGGCACATGCTAGGGGAAAACCCCGTTCAAGGGGAAAACCCAATGAAGGTAATTCTTCCTTTCAATAGTATTCTTTGAGACTCTTCACCTGAGACCAAGACCATAATTTCCCTCCACACCATGTCAGCCTCCAAGATCTTCGACCCTTTATAGCAACTTCGAGTATGCAGCAGTTCTGAATGACATGTAGCTTCCAACATCAGTAAAACCCTGGAAGATTTTGATTTGCTAAACCAGACCATAAAATAGAGAGAGAGAGAGGCACAAAAAGTTTGATTTTACTCTTCTCTAGAGACTCCCCCAAACTTTCACTTATTTTGTCCTTCCGGTAGTAGACTTCATAGTTCCCAACTCTTCTAGAGATATCGAATTTCTTGAGAGAGTGAGTGCTCCAAATGACTTCGACCTCCTTCAATATATAGGCTTCTTGTGGGTCAAATGAGGGAATTTAGGCCGACTTGATCTTACTTAGGCCAACATGATGTGGAGGACACATAATTCATATTTGACTTGATACAAAACCTTTTTACATGATCTGAAAGCCCAAGAAGGGTCTCTTCGAATGTACAATGCCTTTATAAACTCAATATTAATGCTAGAAGTCCACAATGGTGACTTTGACTAATATAGTGATGACCCAAGCATGAAACCCATGATTTAATAAGTCATTGTTACAATAATAATATTTTTTTCTTTATTCTTTTGACAAGTACATTACATAATGTCTCAAGTACATTATTGAAGACTGAACATAGTTACTTTTTCCAACAATAACCACCTGATGCAGATCAAGTTATTATTCTTGCAGACTCTTATTGACTATGAAAGGAAAAATTTACATGGCGTTAATCATGGTGGTGTTGGTGTTAGTCGTGGTAATGATGGTGGTCATCGTGGTAGTGGTGGGGTTGTTTTGTATAATATCCAATCAAATGGTTTGCTCCCCGTAGGTATTAAGAGCCAAGTTTGTATCCTCGGACTACATTATTTCTTTGTTGTTAATCTAACATGTCATAGTAGCTGTAGATATGATAGGAATCTTCCACGAATTGAATATTGCATCCAATTTTTAAACCAGATCCAAAGGTGATGAACATCAATTAATGGAAACAACATTTTATGGGTTATGAAAATGTACATTGGTGTTATTTTGAACATGTATGAATTTTTCAATGTATGTTTCAATAACCCTAGGTTGAATGTTGTCTGCATTTTTTTTGTTGTATATGGAGAAACAATGGAGGACAGAGGAAATTGATGAAGCTACCTTACAAGTTTTAATGATATATGAAATTTTGCACTTGTTTTGTAAGGTTGATAATTAGGTGGATTTTTAAATCTTGTTTAGGTTTGGTATCTGTTTCAGCTGTGTGCCACACAGGTTCCAGGATCATCAAGAGTGAGAAGAGATGGAGCTGCTCAATCTCTACATCAATGGCATTCACACCAACTCTTGCATAATGATGAGCTTGTAAGGTAACTGCTGTTTGCTAAGATACTTTAACCCTGGTTGGTTGAATCTAATTGGCATTCTTTACTATTGGGTGAATTACAACATAAAAACTATGTTTCTGTGACCAATGAGAGAAACAACTAAAGAGTGTTTGTATGCCAATGGATGTATTTGTTGTTTCTAGTTGTGAAGTGCAAAACGAGTAAATCCCCAGTTAATACATGGTTTTTCTATCTCCATAGATTTGATGAAAAATGAAGTGTCCCGCTGTAAGATCAATTCACCACAACATTATAAAATTAATGAATATGATTGTGTCCTCTTTTACAAATGGATAAAATCATTGTGGATTTTGGACCTCAAGCAGATTGGGTGAAGGTCAATGTGAAGTTAACATTTTTTTTGTTGCCATTCACATTGGAGGCCAAACGTCGGTCATATTGAAATAAAACATGGTAAAAATTCAATTCAATTCAAATTCTTACCAAAATCCAGACTAGAAAGACTAATTTTTCCAAATATTTTCACTATGTTTGATATATTGATGGTAATTATCATGATTGTTTATTTAATCTATATAACATGTTTTTGAGAGTAATTTATTATAGTCATGTGTTCTCTATCAGTAATGTCTTATGTATACAAGTGACATATGTATTGATCTGTCATCCAAACCAACATGACTTCCCTGTGCACACTCATGTGAGTATTCTTGTGCACCACACAAATCATGAGCTATTATGTTTCGTTGATGTTTGAAAGGCAATTTTTAAACCCCAATTACTCTTATATTACTTTGTTGCATCCACAAGTCACTATGCTTTTACTTTCTGTAGTTATTTCCAAGTCTCATTGATGTTATTGTGTGTTCAGGTGCACAATTTTCTTTTAAGAGCACACATATCTTTGCAAAAGATCGTACCTGGAAACACTGTTGGAATCGTTACTACATTTTATATAATTTTCATTTGTCATAAATTAAACCAATATGTATTACATTTCATAGCATTCAAGACCTTTTGGATCACATAGGCCATTTAAGAAAACAAATAAAAGATTACCTTGATCAAATAAAAAAAGTGTCTACACAAACAACATGCTTTTTAAAGTGGACATACTATTACTTAAGACTCGTTGTTGTTGTTGAAAATTTCATATTTTGAGGTTGCAATATTGAATTTTAATGAAAAAATTTGTCTATACATTAACAAAATATTAACCCTTACCAAATCACAAATATCTATTAGTATTGACTTACAAATTATCAATACTAGCCATAGCCTTTAAAAAAAAACATTTTTTTAATGAAAACACACCAAATACAAGTTTAGATGCACAAAACTATATGCATAAAATTCACTTTTACATATAGGTAGTGACATTTTGTTGTTGGAAATTTCATGTTTTGAGGTTGCAATATTGAATACATTAACAAAATATTGACCCTTACCAAATCACAAATATCTATTACTCTGCATAAAATTTACTTTTACATATAATTAGTGACATGCCACAACGTCGCTTTTGTTTCATATTCAGTATTGGATTTATTTATATTTTATATAATTTCATTTTCATATTTATTCATTCAGAATACTATATATTCAAAATATATTATATTTTAAAATAACAAAAAAATCCTGATTTTACAAATTGTATTTCTAATTCCATAAAAACCATTTCATTTATTAAATTAAATTTATTAATATACTATAAATTTCTTATTTAAATTTATTTGACATTTAATATTACGATTTATTATTTCCTTTGAAAAAAACACAACCTTCTTCAAATGAGATTAATACATAATTAATGTAACTAAAATTTCTAATCAAATATCATTTTGGTGCTTAATATTGCATTCTAAATGTTCCTTTGAAAACATCAAAACCTTCTGCAAGTCTGGGAGGTTTCAAAAAGTACCTTCACATTTTTTTACATTATTTTTTTGGTATGTACTTATTTTTAAACATTCATCTTCGTGTCTACGAAGACATAAATTTTAACGCTACTTAACCATTTCACACTTATAATCTCTACTCTCTTTCATGTATATATGATTTCACATTATTTTTCTTTCATTTCCAAAAAGAAAAGACAACATTAAAATATGAAAAGGTTCATTTTGGAACTCGAACAACATTTCTATCTTGGATTTTCAAAAAAATACGTCAAAATATGGAAAGGTTTATTCTTGGAATTGAAAACACTGAAGTTTTAACAATATTTCTATAAAAAAATTATTTAAATATAAGAAAATTACTAGTAAATCAGATTAGATTTCTAGGTCCCTAAAGTCATTAACAAGTTTAATGATAAAAAAAATAAAGACATAATAAACTTGAAAATAAAAAGACATATAAAAAGACAATTCAAAATAATGAAATGCATAAAAACCATCATTTGAACTTACTAGAATTGGAGGCTTGCACTAGAATGAGATCTTTACTACTGGGATGTGTAAATGTGGCTTTACATGTCCTAGTATTCGATCCACAATGAGCTACAACTCATTTGACATTAAGAGATTTTATTCTTTTTCCTCATTACTATTTAATAGTACCCTACTCAGCGAGAACTTTAGGTGCCAATATATGTTCATAGTATACATATATTGCTTGTAGTGTCCCTTAGTGTAGACCCATATCGAGCACTTAGTTAGCAATCTTAGCTAGCACATCTATGCCAGTGAAAAGATGTTGCTTATTTTCAGTTTCTCTTTCCACCTACTCGGCTTTCCCTTGAACCAGCTAAGGAGTATGATCATAAGATCTTTGCTTGCTAAAATCATTGTGCCTCTCTTTCTATGAGATTTTAGATAAGGCATAGTGAACACGAGAACAAGAAAGCAACAAGTTGAAGCTGAGGTTGAGTTTTACCAAGGTAAAATCAAGGGGATGAACATAGACAAATAGATAGGGCATGGAAGGAGGAAAATGGTTGAGGTAAATAAGCGATAAGATTGCAAGGAATAAATGGTGTGACGATAATTAAGAGAAAACTTTAGGGTGGTGAGACGGGCAAGGTGAAAACGAAGAGGAAAAACCTTGTAATATTGTATAGCGAAAAGAGCCATTTGAATAAAGGACAACTAATGTTGATAGTGTTGAACCTGTCAACATTCAAGGGGTATCCCCAATATGTGGTTCCAATTGGATCTCACACTGTTTTGGATGGGATCCCCATTCGGAATATGGCTCGGTTGCTAGTTATCTTAAAGATATGCCTTAGCTCTAATTGTTAGCAAGAGAGAGGAATTCATATGTGCCTTAGAAAAGCAAAGGGGGGTGTGGCTGCTGAGTGTTCAATCATATGTGTGTTAAAGTTCTTTCAATACAGAGAGGAGGAAAAGTGAGCTTCTAGAAGAGAGGTAGCAGTACCACCCTTGTAGAGACACATAGGAATGCAAAGGATCCATATAACATCAAGCATAAAAGTCCATAGAGATGCAATGGTTGGTGAAGCTAATTAATGGGGAAGATATGTCTAATATCCAGAAGAATAGTCCACAAGGATGCGACAAAAATAATAGTAATTACAACACATTCTCAATATGATAACTACCAAAATAACTGAAATAGTTCAACTACTTTAGCACAGGTGAAAGCAAACATGAATTACAAACATTCACAAAATATTGTTACAAATATCCATAATCCATGCATGAAGAACATGTTGGCCCATAGGGATTCTTATATTAAGTAAAAGTTCCAAGACACATGTATACAATGAACACCACCAGCTCCAATAGTGGAGTGTTGGAGCCACTCCTTGCTCCTCAAAGAACTAGCTTATCTCATTAATGCCTTGCGAGTTGAGCTAAGGTGAAAAGTCCTTTGCTCTTACAATGAGGGTGTATATATAACAATGAGGAAGTGATGCTTCACCTTCCTTATGACTCTTCATCTACCCACATGACTGGTTGACTTCATATGAATTTTTATCTTTACACGACTTTTCATATTCCATACATGTCCTTTAGACTTCCACATTACAATACATATTCAAAACATAATTTTCATCATTGACCACAATGGTATGGTGTGTGACAACTCATGACATGACATGGCATGAAACTGTTGACATAGGCTGTTTGATGATGTGGCAATGTTAAGCCACTGTTGCTACTATGTGCTTCAGGTCTTCTTGAGAATGATCTTATTTTCACCTCCGCATGATCTCAAGTCTTGAATGGGGATTGCAAACTGGTGTACCTTTAATTTCTCTTAATTGATTAGCTTGCGTACTCAGGTTCAAGATGGTCTTTCAACATGTTTTACTCCTTCATCTCCTTCTTCATCATCTTTCCATGGCATAATAAGGTACATGTGTCTACAATTCACTCATGACGAGACGACATCAGTCTAAAACCCCTTAGTCTAAGATTGTACATACAGATCCACTGACTAAGCTAGAGCTAGATGGAGAGCTAGGAAAGGGCTCAGTGACTTCGTAGTTGAAGCAGTTAAGGGGAGCCTTGAGCCTTGAGACTGCTCAGTGGACAGTTCAGGCTGGGCCAAGGGGACAAACTGCATAGTTTTGAGGGCCAGTGTGATATGTTAAGGGGATGAGTACTAGGTGATCACATTGCACAATTATAGGAGACAAGAGAGACTGGTCTATTACACAACATTTTGTCACTGTCCCTGTAATCCCCGTTCCTCAATCTTGGAGGACCTCTACAGTGATCCTCATATGTTTCCCTGCCATGAAGAACATGTCCCTACATCCCTCTTCATCTGCAGATCATTTCCTTCTTACTTCCAAAGAATCTTCCTTCAAACCCAGTTTTCAAGACCGGAGCCAGTGCTTAGTTCGTTCCCTCGTTCCCTCTACCGATTTGTAGAGTTTAAAACTAGGCCTAGCACTGAACAACTCAAGTGAGCCATTCATCACCTGCACCGACCCTATTTTGTTAAGTTTTTAAAAATGGAGTCGAAAATTCCAGGTCTAGAAGCTTCATAAACGGAAGTCTGGTAAATGGTTGGGAAAGATAGAGCCGCGAGAGACTGTTTGGGATCCTTTCCCCTATTAAAATGGAACCAACCAAAAGGGATAAGGCCTCTCCCACCATAAGAGGATCAATTTCCCCTCTATCAAAGCTATATAAACTCCTCATTTCACACCCTCAGCTAGCTAATGAAACGGCTAAAATAATCTGCAAACCTTGAGAGCCATATTCAGAACCTTAGCCTTCTAGTTTGTGTGTGAAGGGAGAATTAGCTTATAGCGTTTGGTTTGGAGTAAAAGGAAAGAGGCCTTGAACTTTCATTGTTTTGAGGGTGAATTATGAGATGCTTATAGTGGTGTTGGAACTTGGACATGCCAAAGGGAACCTGTAATGTCAAGGCTTCGGTTGTATTTCCCTTTGAAGTTTATATTAATCCAACTAATGGTTTATTTCCTATATCATGTGTTATATTGCATTTGATAGCTTCAAACTCCTTTACCTTTTAAGTAGATTGAATTTGATTTTATGCTATCACGTTTGTTGTTGTCTCTTACATGTTTGTTTCAAGTATTTGAGCAAAAGAAACGAAAGGAAGTTGGAGAAAGGAAGCAAGATCACCATAAAGTGGATTAGCGTTATAAGAGGTAGGCCCTATTATTCAATTCTAATCTAAGGATGTTTACATTAGATTGTCTTGTTTGTGGCTAGACCCATTCTGTTGGGCTAGAGGGATCATCTCTGTTTGCAAAGAGGATTTTCCTACTCCACAAATTGACGACTTCGCTAGGGATCCATCCCTCTCTTTGGGTTGTTTTCATTTCATGATTTGTGTTGAATTTTGTCGTATCACTCTTTATTTTTGGTTTTATGTGCTTTACAATGTCTGCTATCTAGATTCTTGAATTTAGAGTGACAAGTTTGGTTTTGATTTCTGAAAGGTTTTATTTTTTCTTTGAAATCCTTGACTCGTGCTGTTTATGTTCTAACAGTTGCACTGGCTAGTGCAAGTTACCCTTGAATAGTCGCACCGTACCCCCTTGTAGTGCTTGTTGTCAGTTAGGCTGTCGTGCCAATTCTTGTAGGTTAAAATCAAGGTTTCTCTTGAATCATTGCCAGTGTGTCTTGTACTCATAAGTCCAGTTTCTTGGCTTGTTTACCTGTATTCTCCCTGGCTAGAAATCTTCGTTTGCTTGATTTGTTTGCTTGATTGGTTTGAGTTTGCCTTACTTGATTTTTTGAGTTTTTGGATGGTTTATTTCCCTAGGGCATCTAGGTCATTGTCCATTCAACTGTTTATTTTCTCATCAAGTCAATTTGTTGGTTAGCTGTCCCATGCATTTCAAGTTTTAGTCCTTCTATTGATTTGTTTCCAATTGAACAAGTAAAAGTTTCCTTTACTCTTCTTTTGATTGAACTTCTCATTTCGAGCATAGATTACATTGCTTGTTTTGTTTCGATTGAGTCTTTGCATACTTGGTTTGAAAGGAGTTCTTCTTATCTTGCTTGGTATATGATTGATGTTGGTTGTTTGACAATTGTTCATTGAAATGTTTATGTGAAAGATTCATTTTATCATTCCATTGAAAAATACATCATTATATTTTTCTAAATTGATATGTTGCATTAAGTAGCATAATTGAAAGCTATAAGTGCATCACCATGAGCATGTGAAATGAAATGAACTTATTTTACTGTTGAAAGAATTAGTTGAAATGCATTTGGTAGGAAAGATAGGAAGTGGAAAGAATTTTCATTATTTTGTTTTGAAAAGCGAAGTAGTGAAGGGTCATCTTGCTTTCAGTTGCTTGTTTGTTGCATTGATTGTTTTCTCTACTCTCAATTAGTGTAAACATTCATCGAATTGAAAGGTTTTTGTCTCATATAACTGCATATAGGGGTTTTTCAAGTGACATCAGTAGGGCCTGAAAACTTAGACTTAATTTCAAGATAAACCTTTAAAATGTATTCAATTAACCTAAGGTGAATTTGAAACTAAATGCTCACATTTAGAGGTCTAGGCTAGAGATGTGTTCCAACGTCTTTAAACCTAGCAGCTGTCATTTAGTTCAGCACTAGACAACGCTAGTATTGACTTGTGCTCCCCATACCATCACGTATATAAAGGGAGACCCCACTAGGTTTTCAATCCTTTATCCGTAGGAAGCTCAGTCTACCACCTTGTAAACGTGATACATTGAACACAACATTTGGGGAGATTGCTTACCTGTACTTCTCGGTTCGTCGGGAGGTATTATGCAGTTCACGGTTACCTGGTAATTCTTTTTCCTAGAGTATCCGGAGCAGTCATTTTGGTCTTTTTGACTCTTTAAATTTAAAATATCATTGAGGACTTGTCCTTTTGAGCTCGTTCAAACTAAAAGAGACTAGAGTCATCTTTGCCTTTTTATCAACTCTTAAAACATGAAGAGGCATCAATCTATTTCAGTGTCTTAATTTTTTTTTTTCCCACGATCACATCACATTCTCGATAGTCTTATTTTGGACCACTTCATGAGTTTACCCTTAATATATTTTAAATAAGCCTTGAAATTAATATTTTTTCTCTTTTTTCTTGAGACGAAGTCATCGTGGCAGGACCATCAGGTTAGCCCAGTTCCTCTTCTACTCCTACATCTGAATGATCATCTGAGGAGTCTCTCCCTGAACTCTCACGGTCACTCAAGGATCAAGGTGTTGAACATGGAATTATTCTAAGTATTCAACCTTTGTCATCTTGTCCTCCTCCTTCAGATACTGGGTAACCTTATGAATTTGGTGAGTAATATCTAGATAATCCTATCCAGAATCCTGAGAGTTTGCCGATTACTGAAGGTCAGCAAGAACTAGTTGTTTACCCTATGAATCCTTTGTTTGATCTGATTGTGATGTCACCGTAGCATCCGTACAGTCCATACAATCGACTTGGTATTCCTTTGGAATTATCTCCTTGAACATCTTCAGTTGTCCATCATCGTTTTTTTCCACCCATGGAATCAGAAGGCGAGATCCGAGTCTCCTCTCAGGGTCACTCAGAGGTTTTTGCTACACACACTCCTCACGTAGTTGATGAGCAAGGATATCCGTTCCCTCCAAAAGGTTTCCCTTATACAGGAAGCATTCCGACTAACATTTACCCTGAGTATAGCGAGCCTTTATTGCCGCATGGTTATACCTCTCTAGCTCAGTTGGTTTTGGACACTCCCAGTTCCTCGTCATTATATCACAACCCTATCTGGTCTTCAGGTGCTATGCCTACCTCAGGTCTGTTCGTTCAGAACCTGATCTCTGGGCCGATTATACAAACTGCAGTCACTTCAGTTCTGGTGCAACCCACCATTCTGACTCCACTTGTTTCATCATTTCAACCGACTCTTCCGGTTCAACCGAAAGCCTTAATTCAAGTCTCGCTAAGTTCTTCTACCCCTCTTGTGAGTGGACAGGTTGTGGCACCACCTGGGGGGAAAGATATGAATATATCCATGATGTCTAGTGCAACCAATGTGAGTGGCTCACAAACTCACATGGTTGGAATGAATCAACCCTCTTACGGTGCTATTCCGAACCTTGATGATCCATTTGGATCAAGTAACATCCCATACCAGTAGCCAAAACGTACTAGTCCATTTGGATCAAGTAGCGTCCCATACCAGCAGTTGAACCCTACTGGTCCATATGGGTCAAGTAATGTCCATACTAACAGTCAAATGTAGCTTAGGTTCCATTCCAACCTCTTTATGTTCCATATGGTTCATAAGTGATGGTAAATCCACCTTACACCCCTCAAGCTGGGCCATATGTTCAGCCTGGTCCATTCGCTATGCCTGGTGGATATGGACAATTTCAATTCGGGAACTTTTAGTACCCTCAGGATGTCACCACAGGAACTATCTAGGTACCCTTCCAGTAGCAGGGGCAACCTTCGCAGCAGTAGGGGTCATCCTTACAGCAACAAGGGAAAGTGGTGTAGTAGAAAGGACAACTGCAACAACTGCAAGGGAAACCCTTGCAATAGTTGCAATAAACTTTGTAGTCGCAGACACAATTTGTTCACCAGTCCTCCCAACATATGTCCTTGCAAGTTCAACCTTTGCAGTTACACAAACAACCTTTATAGTAGCAAAGCCAACCTTTGCAGCAACAAGGTTAAACCAGACAATAACAACCCTTGTATTCATATCAAAAAGGTCAACCTTTGCAAGGTCAAGGTCAAGTCCTGCAGCAGAAGGCTCAAAATCCTTATGTCCAAGGGCAATAGCTTCAAAATCCTTATGTCCAAGGGCAATAGGTTCAAAATCCTTCTGTCCAGGGGCAGCAAGTTCAAAATCCTTATGTCCAAGGGCAGTATGTGCAAAATCCGTATGTCTAGGGTTAGAAAAATCCTTATGTCCAAGGTCAACAGGCTCAACAACCTTTTAACCCATATGTTGCTTATCAAAAGCCTATGGTAGGACAGTATCAAGCCTACCCTGGATTGAATCCTCCTTATGGGCAAGGTAACCTCCAGTGGGTCTAGAATTAAATTCCATATGGAAAAAATCCAACACCATGGGGAAAAGTCCTTACCAACAAATATGGACTTTGCAATATGGGCCTCCTAAAAGGCCCTACATGCCTTTTAATACACAATATCCATTCTTGGCCACATTGGAGCTGCCATATGTTTCTAGAATTATGAATGATCCCATTCTTCATTTTCCATACTGGCCTCTATTTCCACCCAAGATTCTGAGAAATTCTCTGAATTTTGAGGGAAAAGAGAAGGAGGATCCATAAGCCCACGTGATGACATATCACCTTTGGTGCTCCTCCAATTCGTATATTGATGATTCCATTCGTCTCTGAGTTTTTCAACACTCTCGCTATGGACTTCCTCACTCATTTCTAGCTGCCGGTTCACTATGAAACAGACACCCATCTGCTTATGTCACTTAAGCAAGACACTGTGACCCATATCTACAATCACATCCATGAATGGAGGTGTCGGTGTCGCCTAATCAAGTTTTAAATTGCTGATCAGTTGTTGACAGAATGGTTCCCCAAATCATTCGTCATAAAAATTGCTAAGGACATAACCATGGGTTGGTGTGTTACTAAGGATCAAGCCATTGCTCGTGCCCAGTATTTAGACCTTGTCTACTCGCAATCTGTCACGTTATAGATATGTTACCTGATGCTCCAAGACCATCATGAGATTTAATAGCATTGAAGTCTCCAGCTACCCCACTTGTTGATGGAGTGATTGGTTCCATGTCTTAGACCGCCATGAAGTCTTCTTCCAAGCAAAAATGAGTCTTGAACACTAGTTCCAATGATCCCTCTCAAAATTCACCAAGTCCTGGTAAAACCTCTAAGGTTCACACTATCTAGTCTACCACAATGGACAAATCCTCTAAGGGAAAAAAAGGGGGCAAAGGCCAGGTAAAATCTGATGCCTCGAAATAGGGCCCTCCTAAGTCATCTGCTGGTGATGCTTCTTAAAGAAAGCCCAAGTATCCATGCCTCATTTGCGAGGAGGACCACTACACTAAAGATTGTCCCTGACGATCTGAAGTTAGTCGCTTGCTCAAAGGGACCCCGACTGTCTTGAAAGATCCCTTTCTGTCCCAGTAGACCTAAATGGTAGAACAACCTTAGTCTTCTGCTTCGATGGTTTCCCAAGTGTTCATGATGAATACACCTATAAATGTGGCTACCAGATCAAAATATTATCAAACACCTACTTCGACGACAAGGAAAGAGAAAGAAAATGCCCCTTCCTCCTCTATCCCATCTACATCTGGTCCTCTCCATATACAACGACCTAATTTTGATTCTGCTATTCGACCAACCTCTCAGGGTGTGCTCTGAAAGTCCTCATATAATCCAAATTCTCGAGCCACTCAGCATTATAACATTGTTGAGGATTTGGCTCAAGCACCATCAACTATGTTTGCTCTCAGGGTCCTTCAAAGCTTTTCATCCTAGCGGAAAGAATTGATGTTGAATATTGGAGGCATTGATCCATCTAATTCCAATATCATTTGTTTTGATCTGGGAAACCATGTTCGGTGCTTACCTCATCAGATTTCCTTTCTCATTCAGGTGATCATTAATGAGAAAACCATTCACAAGACTATGATTGATGAAGGTGCTTCCACCTGCATCATGTATGTCTCTTATTGGAAGGCAATTGGTTCTCCTACCTTGAGCCAATCACTTAACACGTTGGAAGCCTTTGGTGGATGTGATTCTCAACCATTCAGTGTCCTTCGTAATCTTTACATTACCTTGGAAGGCAAGACAATCAATGTCAAGGTAGAAATTGTTGATGCAGATCTTAACTATAATCTTCTCCTCGGACGAAGTTGGAGCCATGCCATGCATGTTGTAGCCTCTTCTTTTTTCCACGTGCTTTGTTTTCCTCATCAAGGGAAAATCGTCATAGTCGACCAATTGTGTTTCTTTGCTTCTTTGCACTTGGATTACAATGTTCCTTACGTGAAGCGTACATGTGCTCCATATGAGAGTGTGGGGGCTAGAATTTTCAAAGATCCTGCCTTAATGGGTATTTTTCCTCTCCCACCTCTGCATGTTGCCTCAATCAACATGATCTTGATTATGTCTGATCCTTGGGTCATTCCCTCTCCTGATCTTGTTGATACATGGGGTGATGTCATGCCATTAAGCCCTGCCGAGATCAATTATGTGGAGATTGTTTCGGTTTCAACTTCGGTACATACTAATCATACTAATTCGAGTACATCTCTTGACGCATATTCTCAATCACCGCGGCTTGGTTCTTTGGATTCTCCCGATCCCTTAACCAAGACATTTCCTTCTGAGGAAAGTATGATGGAAATTATGTCTTTGGAGGGAGCAATGTGGAATGATACTCATCATCGTTCCTGGTTCTTTCCTGGCCCAACGGTCATGTCTACCTATCTTGAGAAGTTTTCTTCTCATTTCCTGACCCAACCACTTCAAATTCCTATCATGACCCATGAAGTTTGGTTAGAAGGGAACATAGGTAATATTACCCAAACGATGCCTATTGACATTTATGTTAAACTTGGTATCGTTGAAAATGTTCATATTCGAGTGACTTATTCTCCTGATTAGATCAAGCTCTATACTCGTCTTTTTCAAGAGTTTCAAGATGTTTTTGCATGGTATTATGAACAAATGCCCAACATTGACCGAAGTATAATTGTGCACGAAATTCTGACTTATCGTAATGCCAAGCCCATTCGTCAACGACTTCTTCTAGTGCACCCTAGAAAAGTGGCTGCCATTAAAGGGGAAGTTGAAAAACTTCTTAAAGTTGGATTTATTTATCCTATCCCTTTGATAGATTGGGTGTCCAATATTGTACCAGTGACTAAGAAACAAGGCACCATTTGAGTCTGTGTTGATTACCTTGACCTTAATCATGCCTGTCCAAAGGATAATTATCCCACTCCTTTTATAGACCAGACCATCAATGAATGTGATGGGAATGAGATATTTTCCTTTATGGACGATTTTTCTAGTTATAACCAAATAAATATTGCATCGGCTGATCAAGATAAGACTGCATTTATCTATCTGTGGGGGACTTTTGCATATAATAAGCTCCCTTTTGGCCTTAAGAATGTTGGGGCTAGTTTTTAAAGAATGATGTCCTATGCTTTCTATGACATTAAAAACATCGTTCAACCTTATCTGGATGATATTCCTACTCGTTCACATAAGTGCCATGACCATCCCGATCATCTTTGACAAATCTTTCTTTGTTGCAGACACTATAACATTCAGCTGAACCTAAACAAGTGCGTCTTCTGCGTCGAATCCGAATGACTCCTCAGTTTTATTGTTTCAAAAGATGGAATTCATATCAATCCTCTCAAAGTTGAGGCTATTGTTAAACTACCCCCTCCATCTTTATTGGATCATATGCACATCTGCAAGGGAAAGCGAATTTCCTTCGTCTCTTTGTGCCTAATTATGCTGAGCTAGCTTCAAGATTCACCCGATTTCTTAAGCAAGGAACTCCATTCATTTGGGATGAGGTTGCCCAAAATTCTTTTGATGAATTGAAATATGTCCTCATTCATGCTCCTTTGTTGCATCCTCCGAACTATCATCGCGATTATTTCCTTTATCTAGCTGCAATTTCTAGCACTATTGCCATGGTGCTGGTGCAAGACGACGATGAAGGTCATGAACATGTCACTTATTACCTTAGCCGTAACCTCCTCGATACTGAGACTCGTTATGCTCATTTCAAGAAATTGGCTTTGGTTTCTATTCAACGCTTTCGACATTATATTCTCCTTCGCACTGCTACTGTGATTTTCGAGTGTAACCCCATGAATTACATTCTCGCTCATTAGTTACTTGCGGGAAAATATTCTAAGTGGATTTTCATCCTCCAGGAATTTGATTTGGTGTTCACTACTACCAAATCCAAGAAATCACTTGTATTTGATGAGTTGATTTTCTCTCTTCCCTTTGCTTCTCTTCCTCCTAGCACTGATGAGTAGCTCCATGATGAAAATATCTTTCTAATTAGCTGTTAGGACAGGGTCCCCTAGGGTCAATTTTGGGGCAAAAGCCCAAGTTTTATGTAAGTTATGTCGGCTTTTGTAGATCCATCCATGGTCCGAAAACCATGGGATCATATAAAAATGAGAGTATAGAGAGTCTAAAAAGGGTAGAGATCAATGAAGATGAATGTAATGGGTCAGTAGAAGAAAGAGTGAAGAAGTCTTAGGGTGGAAGAGTGGCTCTGCAGCTATGTGTGTAGAGGACTAGAGTAGAGTTTGCAACTAAGTGCGCGGACCTTTTGCAGCTAAGTGTGTATGGAATTCTTGAGTCTGTAAGAAGAACTGACGTATTAATAAAGAGATTATTCTAGAAATTTCTATGTTTATTTATTTCCTTATGTTATGAATGGATACACTATTATGTTATGATGAATCATGGGTTTATGAATTATTACTGTATTGATGTGTGATAAAACATGATTTATTTTTTCATATGAATGCAAGTAATAGCAACTGCTTACAGGAAGAATATCTTGTTGCATGTTAAAGTTATCAAACACTTAAGATGACCTGGGTAAATATAGAATTAAGAGTAATAAAAAATGCACATAAGTTGTTGATCCACTTGCTTAGGGTCTGTAAAAGATAGTCGCAGACCTTCACGAAGGTATAGAGGTTAGTTAAAGGAAGTTATATCGATAAGCCTTAAAGGCTTATTGATTTACGCGAAGGCAGGTGTAGAGCATAAAACGACATCACACTCATCTCTGGGTGCAGAAACTTGGTCCCAACATCCCCCTAATAATTCTTCAAGTGAGACTTCAGCTCGCGCTCCACGAGTTGATGTCAAAAGGGCCAGTAGTGTAGGGATTTGTTTGGAAAAATTAACTATGAACTTGGGTCAGGACCCACTAAGCCAAGAAATGGTTCCATTTCCAAGACCAGGATCTGCATAAAGATATGTGTGCTATCGCATCACTAGAATCCAACTAAGAAGGAAATTGAGGAGTGGTTGGATAGAAAGATCCACGAATTCATCGTGCAAGAAAACAGAAATCCACACCTGAAAAAAGAACAGTGGTTGGATAGATATCTGTACACGGAGATACACAAAATTTTCTTATGTTCCTTCTTGATCGAGATATATGAGTGGATTGCTAAATTGGCATACGACAAGGGAAGGTGGATGCTTGACGATCCAATAATGTGGACCCTAGAGCTAGTGCAGAGATTGGAAGCCTCTGAAGATAAGATCATGTGTGCAGTTGATCAATGGATTGATCGTGTCATCAGAGGATTTGTGATAGAATTCGTGGTCGATACCTCAGTCAGCTACAACAAAGTAGAGCGAAGCTTCTTCAAGGGATCGTGAGGTAAGTATTTTAGATCTTTGAATACTTGGATTAAAATGCTCTTGTGTGAAAAGTGGGTTATGCTATTACCTTGATGTTTGGAGCTACGCGAAGCGGAAATCTCCTCAGGGATAGAGGAAGAATGGGTCTTGAATATAGCCCATTGATTGAGCCTCCTCTAAGTGACAATGAAGGAGAAACATAGGCTTCACCACAGAGCGTTGTCCAATTAATAAGGAAAGGGTTCCCATGAATACCCTATCTACCCACACCACCTCCATATTCACCTCCATACCATACACCTTTTCCCACACCACCACCACCTCCTCCACTGTTCAATATGTTGAATACAATGAAGTTGTCCATTTTCAAGGGCTTGGGAAATGAGGACATAGACCAGTTCTGGTTTGTTGCGAAGGCCGTGTGGACAACCTAGAATATTACAGATGATCAGATGAAGAAAGAAATGTTGGTTATTGCTCTACAGGATCATGCACTAACATGGTACATTAAGTACTGTACTGATAACCCGACGTCTCTGTTAGAAGACATTTAGACTGCGCTGAATAAGGAATTCAGTAGGTCCAAGCTTGAACCACAATTAGTCGTTGGATTCAAGGAAATCATGATGAGGCCTGGAGAAACACCCTGGGAGTTGGATCAGAGATTGAAATTCCAAATCCATGAAGCTAACATGAATATTATGGATGGGCAACACCTCGAATGGTTCGTAGCTTCACTCTTGCCTCACCTAAGGGTCGCCTTATCACAAAAAAATATTGGGACACAGGTGGAAGCCTTGGAAATTGTGATGATACTGCATGAGACACCGATTCAAGACGCTGCTTTGGGAGTACAACAAATCCACACATAGTTGTAGAATATTTGCCTAGAGTTTCAAAGTCTGAAGAAGGATAGAGCGGCTTGGCCAAAGGTACGCGAAGAAGTCTGGTGTATGAAATGTAAGAGCTAAGGGCATGATAAAGATCACTGCCCTATCTTCATGAATTATGTTGCAGGAGGAGGGCCAATTCCTTTGAGGCCAAAAGCTCAAGCAGGTCCAAGTACAAGGTCCGCACTGTGGTGCACCATCTATCAGGTAGATGGAAAACATGTAACAGACAATTTCCACTTGCCATAGAAATTTTTGCAGACATGGCAACAAATCTTCTGCAACTTCTGTAAATTAGTGGGTCACGATGAGTGTAACTGCTGTAGCTATGAGTTAATGATGGAGAGAACGCCCATGTATTGAATGCAGATAGAAGCTCGACCTCCAGATCAAGGTGTTGGGGGAGCGCGAGGAGGATATTATGGATGAAGACGAGAACGAGGAGGAGGAGGACCTGCGAGAGGTTGGGGACAAGTAATTTGTTAAAATTGTGGAGTGCCAGGACACTACGCGCGAGAGTGTACAAGCTCAATGCGCCTGTCGTGCCGGTACTATACTCAGTTTGATCATGCGATAGAAGAGTGCCTTATATTGATCGCTAAAATGTAGGAGAAGAGGGTGCAACCTCAACAGTGTACCCAGAACCTGCAGATGATGAGGGTTGAACCCCGCGAAGACGATCCTAAAGTAAATATCATGTTGCAAAGTGGAATGATGATTGGTGAGGATAAAGGGAAGAAACCTGAAGAAGGTGAATGGGTCCACAAGGCTCTAGAAAAAGACGTTGGGTTTGATTTGTAGCGCGCAAAAGAAACGTTCATGGAAGTGAAGAAGACCTTTTCTGAGGCCTCCACATCAGGAAGTCAGGATCAGCTGACTGAAGAAATGGACCCCTCCATGCTTACTACCTTTTTGGAGACCTGTATGAAGCTGCTACATGATAGCAAGGCTATGAAAGGGCTACAAGAGTTGATAAATAAATGTGCCGGTAAAGAGAATGATCTTGAAGGACCTCTCATAGTTAGGAAAATTGGTAAGCATGAGGCAAGAACAGGGCATGAGATGAGGCTCACTGCGTAAATAGGAGAGTATCAAATGGATCAAGTTATTCTGGATTTGGGGTCAGATACGAATGTATTGCCTAAACAGCTATCGGAAATAATGGGGAGACCTGTGCTGCAGTGGTCTACGATTCAATTGAGGATGGAAAATCAACAAAATATTATTCCCATGGGAAGATTGTAGGGAGTGAAAGTAGACATTGAAGGCGCGAGTGCATTGGCTGATTTCGAAGTGATAGAGATTTTCGATGACAACAACCCCTACCTCGCACTCCTTGGGATCGACTGGGATATTGACATGAATGGGGTGATCAATTTGAAGAAGTGGACAATGTCATTTGAGAGGAAAACGCTCTGTGTAGTAGTACCTTTGGACCCTGCAGAAGGACCGTGTTATACTAAACCGGTCCGCGATTATGAAAATTGACAATGATTTGGACCAGATCTAAAGAATAACAACGTGAGACCAGGATTGGGTGAATTCGACAGCAGATGGATGCATTACATCCAACTACGAAAGTTCCTATACATCAAATTGAGATGAGGAGTTGGAGCACTGTAAGAATAGGTTACATGAAGTATCTATGACGCGCTGTAACATGATGACTAAATTGCTACGCTGTGTATTGTCGGAGGTAAGGAGTTTGCCTTATTATGATGATCTAACTAACGTAGATAATTTTTTGGATGCATTTGAAAGTGAAGTTCCTAAGAAGCATCGCTTCCAAGCACTATATTTGGCATTGTGTGCTACACCTACAAGATGGTGGGGTACACATAAGGACAATTATTCTAGATGGCATGAATACCAAAGAATGATGAGGTTGTGGTTTGGTCACCCAAAAGTGCGACTGACAAAGAAATATGATGGAAGGAGTGATCCACGTGATCACTTACAAAAACAGACTAATTCTTATGGAGTAGAGCCGCAACTGGAGTGGTACATTTGTTCTATCACACTTTGGATGTAATACCAATGAATTGGTACCTGGAAACAGAGCTCCACCACGACACTAATGTGTGGGATATTTTGAGACAAGGATTTTTGCTGACACTCAACTTTGAGGATGGATTCAAATGCATTGACGAAGTGTTGCAGGAGTTTAAGGCAACGATCTTCAGAATACCGTAGGATCCCTTGGATTTGATTCAACCAGATTGGACCACCCAACTATGCCATGCGCTAGAATGCTATAATGTGACTACTGAAGTATATGATGAGGATCCAAGGAACATTAATATCCCAGAGGTAGAAGGTCACTGCAAAGTTGAGGGACCATACATAGATAATCCTGATTTCACCGCGCCACTAAAAACTAGACAAGTGAACATTGGCACAAAGGTGGAGCTGACGTTTGTGAAGATAGGGGACTACTACGATGATGCTACGGTGGATAAGGTCATTGAGTTGCTCCGCGAATATAAGGATTTCTTTCCTTCACAACTTTCAAAATTAAAAGGCATCATAGGTGATTTGGGAGTGATGAAAATAACTTTGAAACTAGACGCGAAGTCTGTTAAATAGAGGCCATATCGCCTTAATCCCAAGTACAAGGAAAAGGTCCACTTAGAGTTGGACAAGATGCTTGTAGGGGGTATTATCGAATCAGTGGAGGAATTTGATTGGGTGAGTCCAATGGTAGTTCAGGAAAAGAAGAAGAAGGATGAAATAAGGATTTGCATAGATCTCAGGAAGATGAATGATGCTTATGTTTGTTATCCTTTCCCAAATTTGTTCACAGATGAAGTGCTAGATAATGTTGGTAGGCAGGAGGCTTATTCATTCACTGATGGGTTCTCTGGATACCATTAGATAAAGATTGCACTAGAAGATAGGAGTAAGACTACCTTTGTGACCAAGTGGGGATGCTTTTAGTATACAACAATGCCTCTTGGACTTAAGAATGTGCTACCAATCTTCTCTCTCGTAGTCATTGCGACATTCAAAGAGTTCATTCACAAGTTTTTGGAGGTATATTTTGATGATTGGACAGTGTTTGGACTGGTAAAATGCTATGTAGCTAGTTTGTGCTTGATGCTGGATATGTGCCAAAGGTATCAGATCGCACTAAACTTGAAGAAGTGCATATTCTGTGTCCCTTTCAGAATCTTGCTAGGTCATGTGGTATGCAGGTAAGGATTAATGGTGGACCCTACTAAGATCACGGTCATAATTAATTTGGGGGTGCCAAGAAGTGTTAAACAGCTGCACACAGCACTGGGTCATACTGGATATTATCGTAAGTTCATAAAGAGATATGCCCAGATTACCACATCAATGGAAAATCTATTGAAGAAGGACACTACATTCTATTGGGATGAAGAATGTCATCGGAGTCTAGATGCATTAAAGGAGAAGATGGTCCTCACACCGATCCTAGTCTTCCCGGATTGGAATAAGGATTTTCATGTCCATGTGGATGCTTCATGTATTGCGTGGGAGTAGTGCTAACACAGGACAGTGAAGGAGAATTGGATCACCCTATCACATTTGCGAGAAGGAATCTATCTAAGTCTAAAAATAATTACTGGACAATAGAGCGTGAAGGGTTGGCTATGGTGTACGTGCTCTAGAAGTTCAGACATTACTTGCTAGGTAGACACTTTAAGATGTATATAGACCTTTCTGCATTAAAGTACCTAGTCAACAAGACTATGTTGGGGGGGAAAGTATGCAGATGGCTATTGCTGTTTCAGGAGTATTTCGAAGTAATTGTGAAGCCATGGTGATTGAATGCAGGGGCAGACCATCTGTCGCCCATTGAAACAAGAGAGGAGCCCACCAATTTAGAAGAAGGGCTGCCTGACACATAGCTCTTTGCGGTGCATGTATCAAAAAATCATTTTGTAGACATTATCCGCTTCCTGACTACAAGAACAGCTCCATAAGTATACACTAGTCAATAGAAGGAGTTAGTGGTGCGTGCGACATACGTTTCTATTATAGCATGCCATTTTTATAATGTGGACTTAGATGAGATACTGCGACGTTATGTGCTTGATTTTGAATGAAATAGTATCCTAGATGAAGCTCATGGAGGAGTTGCAAGAGGCCATTATGCAGGGAAAGCAACAACATAAAAATTTTTACGCGCTGGGTTGCTGTGGTTGACATTGCACAAGGATTCCAAAGCATATTGTAGCGCGTGCAATGCATGTCAGAGAACTGGCAGGCCATTGTGGAGTGATGAACTACTTTTAAATCCATAGGTATCATTGCATCCATTTGAAAATGGACAATTGATTTTGTAGGACCGATTCAACCTCTGGGAAAGAAGACGGGTGTGCGGTATATAATCACTGCGACCGAGTATTTGACCAGATGGGTGGAGGCACAACCCATGAAGGAATGTACAGGGGAAACAAAAATGAAGTTCTTATTTGAATATGTGTTGACCAGGTTCAGTTTCCCAAATATTTTGATGAGTGATCGCGGTACGCATTTCCTCAATAAAACGATTAACGCGCTGACAAAAGGATTCCAAGTTTATCACCAGAAGAGTACACCGTATCATCCTTAGGCCAATGGGATAGTTGAAGCATTTAATAAGATAGTGGAGAATCCACTAACAAATTCTTGCAATGCACAAAAGAATGTTTGGGACGTGTGCTTACTAGCAATATTATGGGCTTACAAAACTACTTGTAAGAATATTATTGGTCATACACCTTTTAGGCTGGTCTATGGCATAGAGGCTATGATACCTACAGAGTATATCATGCCTAGTCTAGGCATAGTGACATTCACAGGGATGGTAGACTGTAGAGCCTTAGAAGAACTTCTTGCGCAGCTGAAAGAGCTCAAAGAAAATAGGATTTTGGCTAGATTCCATCAACAGGTTTAGAAGGAACGCGAAAAGGCGTGGCACATTCAACACATCAAATTGCACACCTTCAAGCTAAATGATTTAGTTTTATTACATGACAGTAAGTTTGATAAGTTTCTAGGAAAATTTTAGATGCATTGGATGGGGACATACGTGATCAAAGAGATTACTAATGGTGGAGCATTTCAGCTTCTGAAATTGAATGGAGATCAATTTACGGGAAAGGTAAATGGAAGCTAATTGAAGCCATACATCGGCGATCCTATCCAATGACTACATGACAGTAGCATAGTCTTAGCGCTCTAGGCAGTTGAAAGGAGACGTGGGACTATAAACTACACTACCCGAGTTGTAGAGCTGCATGACAATGGGTCTGAGCAAAAGAGGAAGGCGTCATGGTACTAGACGAAGCACGAAGAGAGATGCGCTATAGGAGGAGAGACTATGCAACGTAGCCAGAAAGTGACCATTACCGTCACTGTTCATGAGTTGACTGCTAGGAGATGGTTAAGATGAGCAGGTGACTGGAATTTAAGGCATTTAAGGTTGAATTTAAGAGTGAAATCTTTGGAAATATATTGCCAATCTAGCATTTATGGATAGATTTTGGGGGGAACGACCGAATTTGAATTCAAACCCACCTATAAAATACGTGTGGCTATCCAACGAGAAACACTTTGCATTCTAATAATTTCTGTGTTACGCTATCTGTTGTGCATGAACCATGAGTTCTTTGAGGATTTTCTTGCAAGCCCCGTGTTTGATCAGTATCCCGAGTCAGACAAAAAGCTTACTTGTGACATCATGTTAGGACCAGGTCCCACAGAAACTACAAGCACCAGAGGGACTATTTTCTCTGAGGGAGTTTCTCTAGAGGTTTGTGAGTATGGAGGTTCCAGTAGCAGTGCCTATGACACCAAGGTCGCCTAGGCCAAAGCCTACGCTGATGAGAGAGGTCCCCAAGTTGAAGAAGGATAAACAAAAGAAGCTGATGCTAGTGCGTGAGTCATCGCGAAAGCATGCAGCTACATAGGCTCAAAGAAAAGAAAATTTGAGTGCAAAGGAGAAAGGGAAGGTTGTATATCTAGAGGCAAAGGAGGGCGCAAAAGGTATCGACATTGAGGGGGTGGAGCCTTTTTATAAGCTACCAAATTATATCCCTCCATGCAAGGGCAAGGTGAAGGTCCTGAAGGACCCAGATGTAGGATAGTTCTCCCTCAACACACCCCTGTTGACGGAGAACATCACCTTTGAAGGTTCGTGCTTGGCACGGGTCTAGCACTTGAATATCGAAGACTAGGATGTGATAGGCCACGAGCGGTTTCCCCACCTTGCTACTAACACCTTCATGCAAAGGGTTTTCTAGAAGGAGTTTGGTGTCACCGTGTTGGAGCCAGTAGAATGGATTTTCGGAGTCAACAAGTCAGGGTTGTTAAACCTGTTATGGGTACCACACTATCATCGATTAAATATCAACCTGATTGTCATTAAGAAGCTGCTGTGCCTGGTGCATGATGGGTGCTTGTAGTTAAATGAGCTGATCCCTATCACAGATATGCTGATCCATTGGATCACATTATTACCCCATTCAGGACTAAATTCGACCAAGGTATTTGGCAGAAAAATGAGCGAGCGCGACCTTGCTGAGGAGATGAAGGACAAGTTTAAACTTGTCAAAAAGCTATGTGAGTATTCAATTACAGCACTACTTACCCTGCGATCAAGATTTACACGTAGGTTCTAGTTGGTAAAGTTATGCGAAAGTGCCGCGCGAACATGATGCTGACACCAGTGGTTTCGTTAGTAGTTCAGTGCACGGAGGGCGTACAGTTCAACTGGGCACACTATCTATGTAGTGAGTTCCTTGCAAAATGTAGAGAGGCACATAATGATAGCAAGACCTTTCGCTATTTGTGGTTATTTCTCTCAATTGTGCTAGTTGCGTGGGCTTTGCCAAAGGACAGCTAGTTTCCTCCTGTGGAGAAGGATTTACCGGAAGCAGCACAGTTCGCATCTCTCTGGGCTACAAAAGATGCTACGTGGGTCATAGAGAGCAAAGTATTTTGGATGTTTATGGAGGCGAGCATTTTCATGGCCATCAACCAGAAGCCGTGGTTATCACCAACCATGTTTGAGCAACTCTCAAGGTATGTATAGTTCAAAGTGGAATTCCACCATGTTTACATTTGAGCACAAAAGGACCTTGAGTGGAAATGGTTTGACGTACCCTACCTAACTACAAATGATGCTATTATAGAGGTCGTCAAGTGTTGGCCAATAGAGTGGCATTCTACGTCCGATGTGGCCACCGGGACTAGCAAGTCTGCGGAGAAACAAAAAAAGGAAGTAGCCAAGAAGAAGGTTTAGAAGTTGGCTGAAAAGAGGAAGAAAGAGGCTGAGGAGAAGGCATGCATAGAAGCAGAGTGCACCGCAAAGGAATAAGGAGAATAGGAAGAGCACGACTTCGAAAGGAGTTAGAAGTCTCCTTCACCCCAAATGGAGGAAGATGAGCAGTTAGAGTAGGGCAACAAATATTAGCAGGAGCGCACTTCCTTTCGAGTCAAGCAGGTACAGGGAATAGGAAAAGGAAGGACCGTGCAAGAAGACAAAAGCCACTAAGTCGTCTCTAGATTCAATTACCTTGATGAAGGGTGACTTGGATGATATTGGAGATAAGGTGCATGATACAACAACAGAACTACTGCAAAACTTTGAGCAGCAACAAAAGAAGGCATTGAGCACCATCTAGGTGGGTTTGCACAAGCTGCAGATCCGAATGACTAGACTTTAAATAGCTGTAGGACAGAGCACCACTGCATCAACCAGTTTGGCTCTGGGGGATCACCAAGAAATAGAGATGGTTTGCTCAATGGATCTCTAGGCATTCACGCTGCCTGATGGATCTTTGAGTGTGGAGGTGGCCGCTGACAAGGCTATTGTTAACTCCTTGAAGAATATTGGCCTCAACCTCACCATGCTCCCTAGTGAGTTCCTTCACACACTACAAGCAGGTGTGATAGTAGAAGTGAAGGCCTAGGAGTAGTGTGTACTGAGCATGATCAACGAGTACAAAGTCAACAATGAAAAAATGTTCGTGGAAAAATAAGCAGCGCTAGAAGCATGGAAGAAAGTTTAGGCACAAAATGAACAAACGACAACTATGGTTGCTGAGGCATGCAAAACAGTCCCTGAACTGCATATCCTGGAGGAAGCGTTGGTGGATGCAAAGATCAGGAAGTTGGCTGCAGGTGTGCGCGAAGGGAAGATGGAAGTGGCCAAGGTTCAGTTTGAATTGAACCTGAAGATTACAGAGTTAGAGTTGAAGTCACAACCTTCAACTCCACCAAAGGTCAGGGAACAATGGAGCCATTGTGAAGGATGGAGTTGCAGTGGTGGATTGCACTGCGCTTTTCGAGAAATCCATGGAGGTAGTCACGAAGTTGCAGGAAGATGCTAACCTGCGGAGGTTAAACACAGGAGCCCATGAATTGTAGCATCGGTATGATGAAGCAAGTGCGATGACACACACCATCACTATAACACAATGATTGGCCAAGCTGCATGAGGCAAAACAATTGCTCAAACAGGCAGAGGGAGCGAAAAGGAAAGAGGTAGTCCTCAAGGCCAGATTGGGGCCTTGGCTGGATAAGGGCTATATTGTCTCCGCCAACATTGAGGAAAAGTTGGCAAGCCTATAGAGAACGTAGCAGAAGATCATGGAAGACAGTGCAGGACTAGCAACATAGTAGTTGGTGGAGCATATCAAAGAGACAACCACGCAGAGCATGGCTGAGGTAGTAGTAGCACAATTTGGGAGGTCTCCGCAGTAAGATCTCTGACCCAACATAGTGACTCGGTGTGAGTCATGATATTTGTTTTGGGGGCCTGTTGGCACAAGGTCCCCTATGGTCAATTTTGGGGGAAAAGCCCAAGTTTTGGGGAAAAAATCACAAGTTTTGTTGTAAAGAATGTAAAGTCTCCGCAAGTTGTGGTCACAGAGCGCGTAGATAATAAAGTTTCATAAAGGGTTTTACCCTTCTTTTATGTAAGTTATGTTAGCTTTTGTAGTTCCACCCATGGTCCACGAGCCATGGGATCATATAAAAAGGAGAGTCTAGAAAAGGTAGAGATCAATGAAGAAGAATGTAATGGGTCAGTAGAAGAAGGAGTGAAGAAGTCTTAGGGTGTAGGAGAGGCTTTGCAGCTGTGTGTGTAGAGGCCTAGAGTAGAGTCTGTAGCTGAGTGTGCAGACCCCTACAGTTGAGTGCGTAGGGAAGTCTTGAGTTTGTAAGAAGAACTGAAGTATTAATAAACAGATTATTCCAAAAATTAATGTGTTTATCTATTTCCTTTTTTTATGAATGAATGTGCTATTATGTTATGATGAATGATGGGTTTATGAATTATTACTGTATTGATGCCTGATTTTACATGATTTATATTGTCATATGAACACAATTAATAACAACTGTTTATGTGAATAATATCTTGTTGCATGTTAAAGTTATTGAACACTTAAGCTGACATGGGTAAATATGGAATTAGGAGTAATCACAGAGGCACGTAAGCAGTTGATCCACTTGCTTAGGGTCCGCGAAAGATAGTTGTAGACCTTCACAAAGGTCTAGCGGTTAGTTAAAGGAATTTATATCGATAAGACTTAAAGGCTTATTGATCTGCACGAAGGCAGGCGTAGAGAATAAAATGGCATCATGCTCATCTTTAGGTGTGGAAACTTGGTTCCAACATCCCCCCATACTGCTTCAGGTGAGACTTCAACCAGCACTCCATGAGTTGATGTTGAATGGGCTAGTAGTGTAGGGATTTGTTTGACAAAGTTAACTCTAAACCTGGGTCAGGAAGCACTAAGCCAACAATAGCACTCTTGATCATTGGTACGGTGATATCATCGTGTATCTCCAAACTTCTACCTTCTGGTCTATGTCGTCCAAGGATGATCGCTGATGCATTCAGCATCAATCCCAACCTCACTACATCATTGGGGATACTTTATACCTCATTGGTGTTGATTGAATTCTTCGCTGATGTTTAAATCTCGATGAGATTGAAAGCGTCTTGAATGATTGCCATTTTGGCGCATGTGGTGGTCATCTGTTTGGCTACACCACTGCTCAAAACATACTCCTTGCTGGCTATTTCTGGCCTTCTATCTTTAAGGATTTCATCCTTGCTATTCGCAAATGCCATGAGTGTCAAATTTATAAATTAAAAATGCAGACCCCACCCACTCTGCTTCACCCCGTTACTATCGATGGTCTGTTTTCCAAATGGGGCATTGATTTTAGGACATGTAACCCTTGTTCAACCTAGAGGCATGGTTATATTTTTGTTGCCGTGGATTACTTCACCAAATGGGCCGAAGCGATGCCTACATATTCATCTGATGGTAAAATGATGGAAAAATTTCTATTCAATCATGTTATTTCCAGGTTTGGAGTGCCTCAAGCCATTGTCACTGACCATGACTCCCATTTTTGCGATTACATGATGGCTGAGCTAACTTCTACGTTGGGCTTGCATCACAATGGCTCAACTCCATATTACCCTTAGGACAATGACCAAGTTGAAGTTGTAAACAAAGTTTTAGTTACTATGCTTCAATGCACCATTGGGATGCACAAATTTAATTGGCATCACATGCTTTTTTCAGCTCTATTTGCCTACTGAACCTTGACTAAAGACGCAATTGGATTCACACCTTTCTAGCTAGTCTATGGTCTGGAAGCTACCTTATCGATTGAATTCGAAATTCCCTCACTCAAACTGGATGTCGAAATACTCCCTAAAACCTCGCCTCAAGAAGAGCGTATTTTATATTTAGAACGACTGGATGAAACCCACCGTCTTGCTTCTTTGGGAATTGAAGCACAAAAAAAGCGAGTTAAGTCCCATTTTGATAAGTGGGTCTCTCCTCTTTCTTTTTCTGAGGGTGATCTAGTCTTGTTATATGACCAAGCTAATGATAATTTGGGGGTAGGAAAATTCGAACCCATGTGGCATGAGCCTTATATTGTTAGGCATGTGTTACAAAAAGGGGCCTTGTTGATCCCCAAAACTACCTCTCTTCCAAGCATTTTCTTATACCCTTTCTCTTCTATTTTCCCATGTCAGTGCTATTTGATCTAGGTTTTGTTTATCCGCTATGGAATGTAGCCACTTTCCGTAGCTAACTGGAAATTCCGTAGCCATTTCCATTGTTTTAGAGGTTATAGGTGTCAATAGGAGGAATGAGACACATGGGCAACTCAGGAATTGTCCATACATGGATGAGGTCCTATTTACTTAGGTAGATTCGGAAGGAAAGGTCCCGTTCAAAGGGAGGTCAACGGAGAGTTCTATTCCAACTAGAACTCTGTTCCTATGCGTAAAAGAAGTCCGAAGCCATTCCTGAACTCATGGATTGGTTTTTGCCACCTGCATGCCATCTACATAACGCAATCCAACATCCACCTCACATAGATTTATTGCTCATGACAACTGGGAGGTTGAATCCTCGGATTTTGACCTGCTCACATGTCTATGGTTGAAGAAATTCCTCTGAGATACAGTTATCCATTTTCTCTATAAATACAAGCGTTTGCAACATATATAGGACATTCTGGATATTGTTGTTATAGTGTTATTTTGCTGTTCTGTAACCTAGAGACACATTACTCTGTTTTTCATAATACAAACTTTGTTTTCACATGTTTGTTTAACGGTATTTTGAAGTAACAATGTGCTAGTCCGAAGCTATGTAGAGGGGCCGTACGTAGCTGAGGACCTTATTTTGTTTTTGTATAGTTTTCATGTATATTTTCTCTCATTCGAATTGTATATTTCTCATGTTTTTCTTATGATCTTAATCCTTCTAACCTTGTATATGTTTTTGCAGCTTGTCGTATTTATTACTAACATTCAAAGGTGCATTTCAAAATAGGTCTTTAAGTCTAGTTATGCTCAAGCTTCTTAGTGTAATTTTTGCATCAAGTGGTGTTATTGAGACTTACTTCCTCTGCTGAAACTCAATTTTCGATTTTAGTTGTTTATGTTTTTACTTTGTGAGATTTATTTACTATTCAAGATAGTTTAGATGTGAGTTCTTTCATGCTATATGATGAATTTTCCATAGCCTTTAGCTTAACCCCATTTTAGAAGTTAATTGGCGAAATATTGTGATTATAGATGAAGTAATTGGCTTTTCTTTCATTAGTGTGCAATTAGATAATTTAGATGTCATTTCTTTCATGCCATATGATGATATTTCTGGAGCCTTTAGCTTAACCTCGTTTTAGAAGTTAATTGGCGAAATGTTGTGATTATGGATGAAATAATTGACTAATCATTAGTTTCCAGTTTCTTTACTTTTTGGTTTAAGTTGCAGCGGTTTATTAGATTTCAATTTTGCAATTAGGATGAACAACAAAGATAGTAATCTCATTTTCAGTACTTCATTTTTAGTTTGGTTTATATAGTTGCATATTCACACTCTCATTCAAGTTCTGATTTTGTAGACAAGATGTTTTAAGATCTCTTAAGTTCAAAGTTTGGAAATTATCACAAGAAGCAAAAGGATAAGCCTTGTCTTCAACTCGACATCCACACTTGATCTTTAAAAAGTATTCTTAAACTTTTTCTTTAACAATAGATTAGGATTTCCATTGCATTAAAGCACTTTAGGAGACCAACAGAACAAAACCCCAAAACAAGATAAAACTAAAAATAGTGAGGTAAGAAAAGGGTTGTCTAGCACATATAGTGCACTACACTTCATCAGTTTACGACTCCCAGATTGATAACTTATGTAGAAATTTAGGACATACTAAATTCACTAAACATTTTTGGCACTGTTGCGAGGGAAGTTTAACTAGGTAGCCTATCTCTTACATTAAAAAGAAAAAGGAAAATTAATAATTTCTTGAGTATCCTGTCCTCTTGCACCTAGTGTGATCTACATGATCAGAAAAAAGAGTTATTAGCCCAATAATTTCTTGAGTATGCTCTCCTCTTGCACCTAATGTGATTTGGAGGATCAAAAAACAAATTATTAGCCCCATTAAAATCACCAAAAACAAACAAAAAAAATGACATGCATAGAGAAAGAGATTCTAGCGAAAGTTTTATTTTTACAATTCCAACTACTCCAAGGAATATACAAGATACACCTCCATCCCAAACTCATACTCCCAGCCTTAGGACTCCTGGATTTCAAGGGGCAGCAATTGAATTAGAAGATTCTCCCATTCCATCTACTAAATCTGACCTAGGAGAAGAACCCTTCTTGACCTCCATAGGGGAGCTTATTGCAGTTGAAGAAGTGGAATTACCTAGAGAAGAAGACGAGGTAGAAAATCTCTCTCATCAGCCGTTAATAGAAGAGCCAGAAGATTCTAAGGAAACTATCATGGTAGAGGAAGAGCAAGATGGAGAATTTTCACTATTTGGAGGAAAGGGTAGAGGTAGAGGTAGAGAAAATAATGGAGGAGGTAGAGGTAACAATGGTGGATGTATAGGAAATAGGGAAGAAAATAATTCATTTGTATTCCCTATAGTAAATGAAGAGACCCATGAAACAATGAAAAACATTTCACCATCCGTCCTCCCAAAATTTTATGGATTGCGAAGTGAGGATCCTAAAACATTTCTATTTGAGTTTGAAGTCTTATGCCAAACCTATGACTATCTAGAAGACTGTAAAAAACTCAAATTGTTCCCTTCGAAATTGAAAGGGGTTGCTCTGAAATGGTTTATGGGATTATTTGCTCAAACTTTTAGGACTTGGAATGATATGAGGCAGGAATTTTTGGATAGATACTTGGATTATTGTATGCCTACCAATCATAAGGATGAGGTATTCAAAATGATGCAAAAAGAAGATGAGAACTTAGAAGATTTGCCTGAGAGGTTTCAATACAACTTAAAGAGGGAAAAGATGAACAATTTAGATGAGGAAACCTTGAAAGCACTTTTATTGAAAGCCATTCGAGATGAATGGATAGATATTTTAAGCATGACGGGGAAAGGAGACATCTCTCAACTTCCATTAGCTGACATAGCATAACTATGTGTCCATCTCTTAAGAGGAAAATCTAAAACTAGAAAAGGGCCTAGAGATCCTTCTCTTATTAGAGTAAACAAATCTGCAATTGGGACAGTAAGTAGGGCAGAAATTGGCAATATGCTTGATGAGTTTGAAACTGACATTGTAGGGAGGCTTACTGAATAGCTAGACACCCTCAAAATTCAAAACAAGCGGAAAACAAAAGCTGATGCCTTAGCCATCTCTCTCCCAAAATTTAGAAAGAAATATGCTTTAAGAGAATGTCCCTTAGATGCCAAAGTTGTAGAAACATGCATGATTTTATCAGAAAGTCATGAGACCAAGGATTGTCCTTCAATCCCAGGTCTTAAAGCTGTCTTTTAGGAGGAAGTAGTTCCAAATTTTGTGGAACCTCTTTTCTTTGTTTCAAGAATACCTTGGAAAGGGCAACGAAATTAAGGATTTAACAATCCAATGAATTTTCAGCCTTCACCAAATTGGAATTCTTGGCAACAACCTTGGCCTCAACCTCAAAATCAGTATCAATCTCAATCATGGATACAAGGGGTACAAAATCCTTATGGGAGATTTGCTCAATATTATCAATATCCTCCATCTTATTAGAGCTATCCTCCCCCACAGAACCAACAACAAAGTCCACAACCACAACTTCCAAATCAAAGCCCTCACCTTTCATTGCCATTTCCACAATAACAACCTTTTCAACAAAATCAAAATCCTCAACTCTTGCTTCCATTTCAACAGAAGACAAATCAACTACCAACTCAACCATTACCAAATCCCAACAACAAAAACCCTCAGAATGATTACATGGTAGAAGGACATCTATTTACTACCTACATGATTGTTCCTCTAGATCTTAATGATGTTCAACTTAGATCTGGTAGAATTTTAGAAAAGGAAAAACATTCTATAGATATTCAAGAGCAAGATGGTTATGATGAGGATTCTCTAAAAGTCAATAAAAGTTTTGAAGAAGCATCCCTTCAAAACCCAACCATTCAAAAAGAAAAACAAAAAGAGTCAATCCACACAACTCCTATAGTTGAGCAACCTATATTTACATCCACACCTCCTTTTCCTGAGAGATTACAAATTGACAGGGGGGTGGAAAAACAAATCTTGTTGCCTGACTATGATTTCCTAGATGAATTAAAGAATGTCTGTATCAATATTCCCTTGCTACAAGCCATTAGAGAAATTCCTATTCTAGCAAAAAGAATAAAGGAGTTGAGTATCAAAAGAAGAGGTAGGAAACCAAGAGACACAAAAAGAATCCACCTCGTAAGAAAAATAGTAGATATCATGATGGGAAAGATTACCATGAAGAAATACATGGATCCAGGAAGTCCAATTGTCAAGACACACATAAATGGAATGGAAATTCCAAATACAATGATTGACTTAGGGGCTGCTATAAACATTATGAGTAGATAGACTATGGAACAACCTAAATTTCCTAATGTTCTTTTCACACCTATCTTACTGCAACTTGCAGATAGATCAATAATCAAACCAGATGGTGTACTAGAATACATCTCATTCTCCTTAGATTCTTGGGAATATTTGGTGGATATCATGATTTAGACTCCTAAGAATAATCTAGGAGGACACCCACTCATCTTAGGAAGACCTTGACTAGCCACAACTGATGCTTTTATTAGTTGTAGATCTGGTGACATATACATTTTTGATGGTAGTTCAACAAAGAAATTTACTTTGTATCCTCCTTCAAAAGAAATTACAGAAGTAGGAGACAATGAATGGGTCGATGATGAAGATGCTATACAACCTATCTTTACTCTCTCTGAAGTTAGTGAGGATAGTCAAATCCTAAACACATTAGAAAATTTTGAAACATCTTCAGAATATGATCACACACAATTTCAGTTAGATTCTGATATTGAATATTTGTCATCCAGACAAATGTCTCTCTACTCTATGGAAGAGTTTGGTAGTTCTGCAATTGAAAATTTTCCAGGTAGAACATTGAATATCAACAAATACTTGGGAAAGTTACAACAAGAAGAGCTAACCAAAATCTTACAAAAACATTCTTCTGCATTAGCATGGGAGTATATTGATATGAAAGGTATTGACCCTAAGACTTGCATCCATCATATCTATATTGAGGAAAATAGTAGACCAATCAGACAACCTCAGAGAAGGATGAATCTTAGGGAGATTGTGAAAGAAGAGCTCCAACAGTTACTCAATGTCAGCTTAATTTACCCAATCTCAGATAGTGAATGGGTTTCTCCCTTGGTGATAGTGCCCAAAAAGAATGGTAAATGGAGGGTGTGCATTGATTATAAGGAATTGAATAAAGCAACCTTGAAGGATCACTTTCCTTTGCCCTTTATAGATCAAGTATTAGATACATTAGCAGGCAAAAAGTACTTTTCATTTTTGGATGGTTTTAGTGGTTATAATCAAATTCAGGAAGCACCTGAAGATCATGATAAAACCACATTTACTTGTCCAGGGGGAACTTTTTCTTACTGAGTGCTTCCTTTTGGATTATTTAATGCACCTGCAACATTCCAAAGAGCAGTACTAGGAATTTTTTTTGATCTAATCCATGATTGTGTAGAGGTATATATGGATGATTTTACAATCTATGGTAATACATTTGAAGAAGCCTTGGAAAATTTGGAAAAAGTCCTCAAAATATGTAAAGAAACAAACCTTTCATTAAGCCATGAAAAATGCTTATGATGTTTACTGAAGGTATTGTTTGGGACATCATATTTCAGGGGATGGGATTAAAGTAGACAAATCCAAAGTTGAAGTCATCTCCAAGTTACCTATTCCAAATTGTCAAAAAGATGTTAGAAGCTTTCGAGGATTTATTGGATATTATAGAATATTTATAGAAAAATTTACCAAAATAGCATCACCGCTCTTCAAACTGCTTAGAAAAGACTGTGAATTCAAGTGGAATACTGATTTCCAATTAGCATTTGAAGCCTTGAAAACAAGAATATCTGAAGCACCTATCTTAAGAGGACCGAATTGGAAACTTCCTTTCCATATTTCTTCCGATGCTTCAGATACAACTCTAGGAGCTGTACTGGGAAGAAAAGACTTGATTCCTTATGCCATTTACTATACAAGTAAAAATTTGACTCCCACTGAGTTAAATTACACTGTGACTGAAAAAGAGTTCTTAGCTGTTGTTCATGCAATTAATAAGTTCAGACATTATATAACAGGCTATGAAACTTTTATTCATACTGATCATTCTGCAATTAGATATTTGATGAAAAAATCTATTACTAATGGCAAAGTTACAAGATGGTTCTTACTTTTATAGGAATTCAATATTACTATGTTAGATAGACCCGTGAAACGAAACACAGTAGTTGATTTCTTGTCTAGGATTCAGAATATCAAAGAAGACTCTCCTGTAGACAATACGTTTCCTGATGAATAATTATTTGCAGTAACTACTAAAACTCCTTGGTTTGCAGATATGTCTAACTATTTGGTTACAAGGAAACTACCTCCACATTTATTTCCTAGAGAAAGAAGAAAGATTATTCAGGACAATTCAAGATATTCATGGATTTCTATTGAATTGTATAAAATTGGGCTAGACTTTGTGATCAAAAGATGTGTCAGGGAAGATGAAATGCCTGATATTTTCAAGGCATGTCATGATGAACCATGCGGTGGACACTTTGCGGACAAGAGGACATCTTATAAAATCCTTTCTTTAGGATATTATTGGCCGTCCCTCTTCAAAGATGCAAAACAATATGTCAAAAGTTGTGACAGCTTCCAAAGGGTAAGGAAACCTACCCCCTCAAACAAGATGGCATTACAACCTCAGGTACTCATTGAACCCCTCGAAAAATGGGCTTTAGATTTTATTGGACCTATTAATCCTCCATCTAAGGAGAAAAAGTATATATTGGTATGTACTAATTACATCACTAAATGGGCAGAAGCCAAAGCATTATTTTCTACTAATGAAAATACAGTAGTTAATTTTCTTTATGAGGATATTTTTACTTGCTTTGGTGTTCCAAGGGAAATTGTGATGGATCATGGAACTCAATTCACATCCAAAATGATGGAGAAGCTTATGGAAGAGTACAAGGTCAAGCATAGGAAATCCACTCCTTATCATCTGCAAGCAAATGATTAAGGGGAGTCCACAAAGAAATTAATTGAAGGAATCATTACCAATACTGTGCATCTACATAGAAGAGATTGGGCAGAAAGGCTTCCTGAAGTCTTATGGGCCTATAGAACTACATGGAGGAACACAACGAGACACACTCCTTATGAACTTGTTTATGGGAAGGAAGTTCTGCTCCCCATTGAGTTCCAAGTTAAAACCTTCAAGATGGCAGTTCAATTGGGAATGGATCTATCAGAAGCTCAAAAGCATAGACTGGAGCAGTTGAATGAATTAGATGAGTTCAGACAAGAAGCAGTTCAAAGAACTGATCTAGTTCAGCAATAGAGAGATAAGTGGCATGACAAATATATCAAGGACAAAAGGTTTCAAGAAGGAGATTGGGTATTACTATTTGATTCAAAGTTCAAAGATTTTCAAGGTAAATTTCAAACTCATTGGCTTTGGCCATATGAGATTGAAATAGCTTTTAACAATGGAGCAGTAAGAATCAGAATAATTGATGAACACCAAACTCCTCTCCTTGTGAATGGTCATAGATTGAAGATCTATCAGAAGCGAATCTCAAAGGAGGAGTTTATCAAAATCTTTCAAGATAACTCTGCAATGAGTCTGGTGAAGAAGAATCATTCTTCTCCACCAACCTAGTCTTTGTTTCTTTTTTTTTATCACGATTTAAGAAACAAAAAAAAAAAGAGAAAAAAGAGAAAAAAAGAAAAAATAATTTATAAGCTTGAAAACCAATCACTAATTGACATTCTTATACAAAAAATATAGGCAAAAATCAGAAGATTCTGACACCCTATATTTTCCAAAAAAAAATCTCTCATTTCACTCATAGTTTGTTTCATTCCATTTCATTACATTTCGCGCCATCTCGCTACCACATACCATCAATAAAATTTCTTTCAGTTTTCTTCATATTCACTTTTCCATTTCTCATCCATCCAGTCATTTTCCATTTCCATTCATTCGCCAAGTTATATTTTGTTTATAGTGTTACATTCCACAACTGTTTTCCAATTCTGCAATTGATTTCCAATTCCACAGCTGATTTCTAATTTCGCAGCTAATCTGCAGTGATAGTCAAGTGATTAGCCAAAAAATATGTAGGTATGGAAGGAGAAGATATTTGGAGACATCAACACCTAAAAAGCACCTACAAAGACAAGCAATTAAAAGTTAGCAAAAAGAAAGAGGTATGATTCCAAGGTATGGACAAAACCATTTCAAATAGCATTTCAAAAACATAATTCGTATAGTTTGTAAAATCACAGCTCCTTAACATGTAATGATTTAACTTGATGGCTGCCTTAACTCCACCATATCCTTCACATTAATCCTAATGGTCTCATATTCTATTTCCAAGTTTAACTCGTACTTAGTCATACACCCTCATTACATTTGTTAAAATGGCTAATTATGCAAACATGAGCTGATTGAATATAGCTCTCCTCCATCGATGTTCCATTCTGCAGCCTTTTTATGAACTGAAAATCATAAACTCTATTTAGTCTCGCAAATTTTCCCAAGTGACACTCTGCCTCCACGCTTGCACACAAGGTTTTATAGTCTTCGGTTCATTTTTCATTTACACAAGTTTCTACTTCGTAAACCCTCTTTCATATCATACTCAATATTTTTCCCATTTCGTAACCATCAACTTTCTCCACGGTCTTCTTCCATATGATTGTTCTGCTCTCGTAAGATTGTCATTTATAGAGGTGTTTTCATAGTGAAGAAAAAGGAATGGGTCTTATTGTGAGAATAGAGCTCGAAGGAGTTAAATTCATGGAAGGATACCCGTAGCTTAAGGGAACATTGAAGAAGGCAGGATGGTTGAAATTCATCAAGAAGTTTAAAGGCCATCACAAGGAGGTTACAAAAATGTTTGCCAGATCTTTCAATGGTGCAAAAGTTGAAATTGGGGACATAAAATATCTAGTGATAGAATCATCAATTGCAGTAGCCACAAAATTTACTCAAGAGGGAAAGAGATGATTTAAGAACAAGTATTTTGATGAAAAAGTCTAGAGGGTCATTCTTCATAATCCAGGTATGGAGAAATCAATCTCTAAACGAGGGATTCCTATTTCAGCCTTAAAAGATAAGTGGAGTAGTCTGCTTTTAATCATTCAGAAATTCATTACATGCAAGGGTAGGTATGACTCCATTTATATGTATCATATCAAATTATTAATGAATTTCTTGGAGAATGAAACTATCAACCTCCCTTACTTGTTGTTGAATAGTTAAAAAAAATGTCTACTACTCTGCAAAATAATATAGATGATGTGGAACCTCATCTCTACCATCATGGCCTTATCAAGATCTTAGTTGAAAATCATTTGAAAGAGAGGGAAGATGCATGGGAAAAATTCCTAGTTAGGAACTTCTTCCAAGACCTTCCTGAAGTGCTTGAGGGGAGTTCAACAAAGAAAAGTAGGAGGAAGAGAACAACTTTAAAAATCCAAGAAACTCCTACTAGTTTGACAAAGGAAAACAGTGAAGAGGAATTTCCTTCTGAAACATTGACTGAAATTATGAAACAAACAAAATAGAAAGGAAAGAGGAAAATTGAAGAAATTTACCAGAGTCTTGAGCCTTCGTCAGAAGAAGAGCAAGTGCTTTTTGAAAGATTAGTTCATCTTAAAGAAGAGTCAGCTAAAGCAAAACAAAAAGGGAAGGAGAAACAGATCATAGAAAAGGGAGACATAAGCTCACAAGGTCTAAGAAGAAGCTCTAGATTAAAGGGAAAGTTGAGGAAAACACAAATCAAAGGAGCTCAATTCATAGACTTATGAGGTGAAACTCTAGATCAGTCACCAAAAAACACTCCACTTGATCAAAGTCCACAATTTTCTCCTTCTCCTCAATTAGACTTTGAAACTAGTCCAAGGAAAACAACTCCAAAAATTGATCAATCCCAACAACAAATATATGATCTAATTGAATCATTGGAACAACAGAAAACTACAGCAGAACAAGGAACTTCATCCAATTAGCTAGGTACAACTCAGGAAACTTTGATTCAGTCATTGAAGCAAGAAATTTATGAGTTGGAAGTCTTAAATAGACATATCCAAAGGGAGAATGAAAACTTAAAAGAGAAAAACAAATTGGACAAAGTTATCCATGACAATACCATCCTGCATTTAGGATTATGGCATAACAAAAATAGAAAACTAGAATAGGAGGTTGAGTAGAGCCCTCATCAATCTCAAGTACAAATGTCTTATGATGAAGCCTAGAATGAAAATGACAACAAGAAAGAAGAAGAAGAGGTTGGATGTCTTAGCAGAAGTTTCATAGTAGATGCATTGAAGGGAGGATTGTTACAATTTTAGTTGCATGACGACATGCAACATCTTCACAGTGGGGGTATGTTGAGCCCCAAAACTACCTCTCTTCCAAGCATTTTATTAAAACCTTTCTCTTCTATTTTCCCATGTCAGTGCATCCTAAGCTATCAAAAGTTGTTACATGTTGATTTTAGGAGTGTATTTGAGTGATTTTCAAATTATATCATTGTGTGTGCTATTTGATCTAGGTTTTGTTTATCAGCTATGGGATGCAGCCAATTTCCGTAGCTAACTGGAAATTCCACAACCATTTCCGTTGTTTATATGTTACAGGTGTCAGTAGGAGGAATGAGACACATGGGCAGCTTAGGACATACATGCATGAGGTCCTATTTACTTAGCCAGATTCAGAAGGAAAGGTCCCAGTCAAAGGGAGGTCAATGGAGAGTTCTATGCCAACTAGAATTGTGTTCTTGCACATAAAAGAAGACCGAAGCCATTCCTGAACTCGTGGATTTGTTTTTGTCACCTACATACCATCTACATAATGCAATCCAACGTCCACCTCACATAGATTTACTACTGATGACAACCGGGAGGCTGAAACCTCAGATTTTGACCTGTTCATGTGTCTATCGTTGAAGAAATTCCTCTAAGATGCAATTATCCATTTTATCTATAAATACAAGCATTTGCAACAGAGATAGGACATTCTGGATATTGTTGTTATAGTGTTATTTTGCTGTTCTGTAACCTAGAGACACATTACTCTATTTTTCATAATACAAACTCTGTTTTCACATGTCTGTATGAGTGTATTTTGAAGTAACAATGTGCTAATCCGAAGGTATGTAGAGGGACCTTGCGTAGCTGAGGTCCTTCTTTTTATTTTATTGTTTTCATGTATATTTTCTGTCATTCGAATTGTATATTTCTCATGTTTTGCTTATGATCTTAATCCTTCTAACCTTGTATATGTTTTTGTAGCTTGTCATATTTATTACTAACATTCATAGGTGAATTTCAAAATAGGTCTTTAAGTTTAGTTATGCTCGAGCTTCTTAGTGTAATTTTTGCATCATGTGGTGTTATCGAGATTTGCTTCCTCTGCTGAAACTCAGTTTTCGATTTCAATTGTTTATGCTTTTACTTTGTGAGATTTGTTTACTATTCAAGATAGTTTAGATGTCAGTCCTTTCATGCTATATGATGATATTTCTAGAGCCTTTAGCTTAATCCCGTTTTAGAAGTTAATTGGTGAAATATTGTGATTATAGATGAAGTAATTGGCTTTGCTTTCATTATTGTGCAATTAGATAATTTAGATGTCATTTCTTTCATGCCATATGATGATATTTCCGGAGCCTTTAGCTTAACCTCATTTTAGAATTTAATTGGCGAAATGTTGTGATTATGGATGAAATCATTGACTAATCATTAGTTTCTAGTTTCTTTACTTTTTGGTTTAAGTCGCAGTAGTTTATTAGATTTCAATTTTTCAATTAGGATGAACATCAGAGATAGTAATCTCATTTTTAGTACTTCATTTTTAGTTTGGTTTATATAGTTGCATAGTCACACTCTCATTCAAGTTCTGATTTTGTAGACAACATGTTTTAAGATTTCTTACGTTCAAAGTTTGGAAACTATCACAAGAAGCAAGAGGATAAGCCTTGTCTTCAACTCTACATCCACACTTGATCTTTAAAAAGTATTCTTAAACTTTTTCTTTAATAGCAGATTAGGATTTCCATTGCATTAAACCACTTTAGGAGACCAACAGAAAAAAACCCCAAAACAAGATAAAACTGAAATCAATGAGGTAAGAAAAGTGTTGTCTAGCACATACAGTGCACTACACTTCATCAGTTAATGACTCCCAGATTGATAACTTATGTAGAAATTTAGGACATACTAAGTTGACTAAACATTTTTGGCGCTATTGCCGGGGAAGTGTAACTAGGTAGCATATCTCTTACATTAAAAAAAAAGAAGGGAAAATTAATAATTTCTTGAGTATGCTCTCTTGTTGCACCTAATGTGATCTGGAGGATTAGAAAAGAGAATTGTTGGCCCAATAATTTCTTGAGTATGCTCTCCTCTTGCACCTAGTGTGATATGGAGGATTAGAAAAAGAATTATTAGCCCCATTAAAATCACCAAAAACAAACAAAAAAATGACATGCATAGAGAAAGGGTTTCTAGGGGAAGGTTTATAGCTAGGGGAAAAAGTTTGATTTTTACAACTCCAACTACTCCAAGGAATAGACAAGATACACCTCCATCCCAGAATCATACTCCTAGCCTTAGGATTCCTGGAATTCAAGGGGTAGCAACTGAATTAGAAGATTCTTCCATTCCATCTACTAAATCTGACCTAGGAGAAGAACCCTTCTTCACCTCCATAGGGAAGCCTATTGAAGTTGAAGAAGTAGAATTACCTAGAGAAGAAGAGGAGGTAGAAACTCTCTCTCATCAGCCATTAATAGAAGAGCCAGAAGATTCTAAGGAAACTATCATGTTAGAGGAAGAGCAAGATGGAAAATTCTCACTATTTGGAGGAAGGGGTAGAGGTAGAGGTAGAGGAAATAATGGAGGAGGTAGAGGTAGAAATGGTGGAGGTAGAGGAAATAGGGAGGAAGATCATTAATTTTGATTCCCTATAGTAAATGAAGAGACCCATGCAACAATGAAAAACATTTCACCATCCGTCCTCTAGAACTTTTATGGATTGCGAAGTGAGGATCCTGAAACATTTCTATTTGAGTTTGAAGTCTTATGCCGAACCTATGACTATCTAGAAGACTCTCAAAAACTCAAATTGTTCCTTTCAACATTGAAAAGGGATGCTCTGAAATGGTTTATGGGATTAGTCACTCAATCTGTTAGGACTTGGAATGATATGAGGTAGGGATATTTGGATAGATACTTGGATTATTGTATTCCTACCAATCATAAGAATGAGGTATCCAAAATGATGCAAAAAGAAGATGAGAACTTAGGGGATTTTCTTGAGAGGTTTCAATACAACTAAGAGGGAAAATATGAACAATTTAGATGAGGAAACCTTGAAATCCCTTTTATTTGAAGCCATTAGAGATGAATGGATAGATATTTTAAACATGATGGGGAAGGGAGACATCTCTCGACTTCCATTAAGTGACATAGCAGAACTATGTGTCCATCTCTCAAGAGGAAAATATAAAACTGGAAAAGGGCCTAGAGATCCTTCTCTTATTAGAGCAAACAAATCTACAACTGGGTCAGTAAGTAGGGCAGAAATTGGCTATATGCTTGATGAGTTCAAAACTGAGATTCTAGCGAGTCTTAATGAACAGCTGGACACCCTCAAAATTCAAAACAAGCAGAAAATAGAAGCTGATTCCTTAGCCATCTTTTGCCCAAAATATAAAAAGAAACATGCTCTAAGAGAATGTCCCTTAGATGCAAAAGTTGTAGAAACATGTATGATTTGCTCGGAAAGTCATGAGACCAAGGATTGTCCTTCAATTCCAGGTCTTAAAGTTGTCTTTCAGGAGGAAGTAGTTCCAAATTCTATAGAAGCTATTTGCTTTGTTTCAAGAAGACCTTGGCAAGGGCAACAAAATCAAGGATTTAACAATCCAATGAATTTTTAGCCCTCACCAAATTGGAATTCTTGGCAACAACCTTGGCCTCAACCTCAAAATCAGTATCAATCTCAATCATGGGTACAAGGGGTACAAAATCCTTATGGGAGATTTGCTCAATATTATCAATATCCTCCATCTTATCAGAGCTATCCTCCCCCACAAAACCAACAAGAAAGTCCACAACCACAACTTCCAAATCAAAGCCCTCACCTTTCATTGCCATTTCCACAACAACAACCTCCTCAACAAAATCAAAATCCTTAACTCTTGCTTCCATTTCAAAAGAAGCCAAATCAACTACCAACCCAACCATTACCAAATCCCAACAACAAAAACCCTCAGAATGCTTACATGGTAGAAGGACAACCATTTCCTACTTACATGATTGTTCCTCTAGATCTTAATGATGTTCAACTTAGATCTGGTAGGATTTTAGAATAAGAAAAACCTTCTATAGGTATTCAAGAGCAAGGTGCTTCTAAGGAGGATTCTTTGAAAGTCAATAAATTTTTTTAAGAAGCATCCCTTCAAAACCCAACCATTCAAAAAGAAAAACAAAAAGAGTCAATCCACACAACTCCTATGGTTGAGTAACCTGTATCTACATCCACATCTCCTTTTCCTGAGAGATTACAAATTGACAGGGGGGTGGAAAAACAAATCTTGTTGCCTGAATATGATTTCCTAGATGAATTAAAGAATGTCTATATCAATATTCCCTTGCTACAAGCCATTAGAGAAATTCCTATTCTAGCAAAAACAATAAAGGAGTTGAGTATCAAAAGATCAGGTAGGAAACCAAGAGACACAAAAATAATCCACCTGGTAGGAAAACTAGCAGATATCATGACGGGAAGGATTACCATGCAGAAATATGTGGATCTAGGAAGTCCAATTGTCAAGACACACATAAATGGAATGGAAATTCCAAATACATTGATTAAATTAGGGGTTGCTATAAACATTATTAGTAGATAGACTATGGAATAGCTTAAACTTCCTAATGTTCTTTTCACACCTACCTTACTGCAACTTGCAGACAGGTCAGTAATCAAACCATATGGTGTACTAGAAGACATCTCAGTCTCCTTAGATTATTGGGAATATTTGGTGGATTTCATGATTTTGACTCCCAAGAATAATCTAGGAGGACACTCACTCATCTTAGGAAGACCTTGACTAGCCATAGCTGATGCTTTTATTAGTTGTAGATCTGGTGACATGTACATTTCTGATGGTAGTTCAACAAAGAAATTTACTTTGTATCCAAAGTTGAAGTCATCTCCAAGTTACCTATTTCAAATTGTCAAAAATATGCTAGAAGTTTTCTAGGATTTAATGTATATTATAGAAGATTTATAGAAAACTTTACCAAAATAGCATCTCCACTCTTCAAACTACTTCTAAAAGACTGTGAATTCAAGTGGAATCTTGATTGCCAATCAACATTTGAAGCCTTGAAAACAAGAATATCTAAAGCACCCATCCTAAGAGGACCGAATTGGAAACTTCCTTTCCATATTTCAACCGATGCTTCAGATACATCTCTAGGAGCTGTATTGGGACAAAAAGACTTGATTCCTTATGCCATTTACTATACAAGTAAAAATTTGACTCCCACTGAGTTAAATTATACTACAACTGAAAAAGAGTTCTTAGCTATTGTTCATGCAATTAATAAGTTCAGACATTCTATAACAGGCTATGAAACTTTTATTCTTAATGATCATTCTGCAATTAGATATTTGATGAACAAACCTATTACTAATGGCAGAGTTACAAGATGGCTCTTACTTTTATAGGAATTCAATATTACTGTGTTAGATAGACCTGGGAAACAAACACAGTTGCTGATTTCTTTTCTAGGGTTCAGAATATCAAAGAATACCCTCCTGTAGAGGATAAGTTTCCTGATGAATACTTATTTGCAATAACTACTAAAAATCCTTAGTTTGTAGATATGGCTAACTATTTGGTTACAGGGAAACTACCTCCACATTTATTTCCTAGAGAAAGAAGAAAGATTATTCAAGATAGTTCAAGATATTCATAGATTTCTAACGAATTGTATAAAACAGGGCCAGACTTTGTGATTAGAAGATGTGTTAGGGAAGATGAAATGCTTGATATTTTCAAAGCATGTCATGATGAACCATATGGTGGACACTTTGCTAACAAGAGGACAACTTATAAAATCCTTTCTTTAGGATATTATTGGACGTCCCTCTTCAAAGATGCAAAACAATATGTCAAAAGTTGTGACAGCTGCCAAATGGTAGGGAAACCTACCCCCTCAAATGAGATGCCATTACAACCTCAGGACTCATTGAACCCTTTGAAAAATGGGCTTTAGATTTTATTGGACCTATTATTCCTCCATCCAAGCAGAAAAAGTATATATTGGTATGTACTGATTATGTCACTAAATGGGTAGAAGCCAAAGCATTATTTTCTGCTAATGAAAATACAATAGTTAATTTTCTTTATGAGGATATTTTTACTCACTTTGGTGTTCTAAGGGAAATTTGTATAGAGCAGGGAACTCAATACACATCCAAAATGATGGAGAAGCTTATGGAAGAGTACAAGGTCAAGCATAGGAAATCCACTCCTTATCATTCACAAGCAAATGGTTAAGTGGAGTCCACAAATAAAGTAATTGAAGGAATCATTACCAAGACTGTGCATCTACATAGAAGAGATTGGGAAGAAAAGCTTCCTGAAGCCTTATGGGCCTACAAAACTACATGGAGGAACACAATGCGACACACCCCTTATGAACTTGTTTATGGGAAGGAAGTTCTGCTACCCATTGAGTTCCAAGTTAAAACCTTCAAGATGGCAGTTTAGTTGGGAATAGATCTATCGAAAGCTCAAAAGAATAGACTGGAGCATTTGAATGAACTAGATGAGATCAGACAAGAAGCAGTTCAAAGAACTAATCTAGTTCAACAGTAGAGAGCTAAGTGGCATGACAAATACATCAAGGACAAAAGGTTTAAAGAAGGAGAATGGGCATTGCTATTTGATTCAAAGGTCAAATATTTTCAAGGTAAATTTCAGACTCATTGGCTTGGGCCATATGAGATTGAAAAAGTTTTTAGCAATGGAGCAGTAAGAATCAGAACAATTGATGAGCACCAAAATCCTCTCCTTGTGAATGGTCATAGATTGAATATCTATCAGAAGCCAATATCAAAGGAGGAGTTTATCAAAATCTTTCAAGATAACTCTGCAATGAGGCTGGTGAAGAAGAATCATTCTTCTCCACTATCCTAGTCTTTGTTTTTTTTTCATCATCATCTAAAAAAAAAAAAATTGAAGAACAAAAAATGCATACGCTTTAAAACCAACCACTGATTGGCATTCTTATATAGAAAATACAGAGAGAAAATAAGAAGATTCTGATGCCCTATATTTTCCAAAAAAAATCTCTCATTTCACTCATAGTTTGTTTCATTCCATTTCATTTCGTTTCGCTCCATCTCGCCACCACATACCATCATTAAAATTTCTTTCAGTTTTCTCCATATTCACTTTTCCATGTCTTATCCATCCAGTCATTTTCCATTTCCATTCATTCGCCATGTTATATTTTGTTTACAATGTTACATTCCAGAGGTATTTTCCAATTCCGCAGCTGATTTCGGATTCTGCAGCTAATCTGTAGTGAAAGTCAAGTGATTAGCCAAAAAATATGTAGGTATGGAAGGAGAAGATCTTTGGAGACATCAACACCTAAAAAGGCAGGCAATTAAAAGTTAGCAAAAAGAAAGAGGTATGATTCCAAGGTATGGACAAAACCATTTCAAATAGCATTTCAGAAGCATAATTCATAAAGTTTGTAAAATCAAATCTCCTTAACGTGTAATGATTTAAATTGGTGGCTGCCTTAACTCCACCATATCCTTCGCATTAATCCTAACGGTCTCATAATATATTCCCGAGAATAACTCGTACTTAGTCATACACCCTCATTACACTTGTTAAAACCGCTAATTATGCAGATGTAAGTTGATTGAATACAACTTTCCTCCACCGACATTCCACTCTGTAGCCTTTTTATGAACTCAAAATCATAAACTCCATTCTGTCTCGCAAATTTTCACGAGTGACACTCCACCTCCATGCTTGCACACCAGGTTTTACAGTTCTTTCATCTCATGCTCAGTATTTTTCCCATTTCGTAACCATCGACTTTCTCCATGGTCTTCTTCCATATCACTATTAAGCTCCCGTAAGACAGTCATTTATAAAGGTGTTTTCACAGTGAAAAAAAAGGAATGGGTCTTATTGTGAGAACAGAGCGCGAAGGAGTTAAATTCATAGAAGGATACCCGCAGCTTAAGGGAACATTGAAGAAGGCTGGATGGTTAAAATTCATCAAGAAGTTTAAAGGCCATCATAAGGAGGTTACGAAAACGTTTGCCAGATTTTTCAATGGTGCAGAAGTTGAAATTGGTGACATAAAATTTCTAGTGATAGAATCATCAATTGCAGCAGCCACAAAACTTACACAAGAGGGAGAGAGATGGTCTAGAACAAGGATTTTGATGACAAATTCTGGAGGGTCATTCTTCGTAATATAGGTATGTACATCTCAATCTTTAAACAAGGGATTCCTATTTCAGCCTTAGAAGATAAGTGGAGTAGTCTGCTTTTAATCATTTAGAAATTCATTACATGTAAGGGTAGGTATGGCCCCATGTATATGTATCATATAACATTATTAATGAATTTCTTGGACAATGAAACTATCAACCTCCCTTACTTGTTATTGAATAATTTGAGAAAAATGTCTACTACTGTGCAAAAGAATATAGATGATATGGAAACTCATCTCTACCATAATGGCCTTATCAAGATCTTGGTTCAAAATTATTTGAAAGAGAGGGAAGATACATGGGAAAAATTCCTAGTTAGGAATTTCTTCCAAGACCCTCTTGAAGTGCTTGAGGGGAGTTCAACAAAGAAAAGTAGGAGGAAGAGAAGAACTTTAACAATCCAAGAAACTCCTACTAGTTTGACAAAGGAAAATAGTGTAGAGGAATTGCATTTTGAAACATTGACTAAAATTATGAAACAAATAAAACAAAAAGGAAAGAGGGTAATTGAAGAAATTTACCAGAGTCCTGAGCCTTTGCCAGAAGAAGAGCAAGTGCTTTCTAAAAGATTAGTTCATCTTAAAGAACAGTCAACTAAAGAAAAACAAAAAGGGAAGGAGAAACAGATCATAGGAAAGGGAGACATAAGCTCACAAGTTCTAAGAAGAAGCTCTAGATTAAAGGGAAAGTTGAGGAAAACGCAAGTCAAAGGAGCTCAATTCATAGACCTGGGAGGCAAACTCCAGATCAGTCACCAGAAAACACTCCACTTGATCAATGTCCACAATATTCTCCTTCTCCTCAGTTAGAGTTTGAAATTAGTCCAAGGAAAACAACTCCAGAAATTGATGAATCCCAACAGCAGATATATGATTTCATTGAATCATTGGAACAACAAAAAACTACAGCAAAACAAGAAACTTCATCCAATCAGCTAGGTACAACTTAGGAAACTTTGATTTAGTCATTGAAGCAAGAAATTTATGAGCTGAAAGTATTAAACAGACATATCCAAAGGGAGAATGAAACCTTAAAAGAGAAAAACAAATTGGACAAAGTTATCCATGACAATACCATGCTGCATTTAGGATTATGGCATAGGAAAAATAGAAAATTGAAGAAGAATAGGAGGTTGAGTAGAGCCCTCATTAATCTCAAGTACATATGTCTTATAATGAATTCTAGAATGACAGTGACAGTAAGAAAGAATAAGAAGAGGTTGGATGTCTTAGCGGAAGTTTTAGAGCAGATGCATTGAAGGGAGGATTGTTACAATTTTGGTTGCATGAGGATATGCAACATATTCACAGTGGGGGTATGTTGAGCCCCAAAACTGTTGGCATTATGATTCTGGTTTGGCTCTATGGTACAGGTGTTGTACTTGATGGCAACTCACTCTTGTGGTAGATCTCAGTTCAGGCACTCAAACTCATGGAAAAAGAGATACGCGCAGGTGATCCTGTGAGAAGCTGCGGACCCGCAAGTACGCCGACCAAGAAGTGTGGACATACACGCAGGTGCTCCATTCAGAAGGTGCGGAACCTAGTTTCACTCTCTCCAATGCAGAAAAGTGTGTGCACATGGGAATATTTATGAATGGTCCATGGTATTTAGCCTGATATATTTGATCCTCTATGGTTTTGGTCCATGGTTTTGCATCTAAAAATATTGATCCAAGGTATTGGGTTCATGGTATTGTGTTATTATGGTTTTGGACCATGGTATTGTGAAAGGCTTGCCTATAAAACGGAAAGGAGATCTCTTGGTTGCACACTTATGAATTTTGAATATCTTAAGATCTGAAATTTTGGGTGATTGGTTTTAAAAGCTAGATCTAAATCAAGGAGAAAACTTAAGGCGAATCTATTGATAAGTCGTGATCTCTCGGGTGCATGAATAGATCTGTGGATCTGACTGACTGTGGCACATTGGAGGACTGTTAAATTTGGCCCTAATCAGAAGTTCACAGGCGATCCACGACGCAAGTGCGGGGGTACGTAGCGCAGAAGAAAGCGCAGTAGCGAAGAAGAAGGTGCAGTGCGTGGGGTACGCAGAGAAGTAGAAGGCACAGTGCGAGGTACACAACACAGAAGAAGACACAGTGCAGAGGTACGTTGACGGACAGACTGCTCAGGTGCGGATCTAAGCAAAAGTGCGCAGAGCACAAGAAATATCAGGTGCGGATCTGCGCAGTTTAGACACAGAAGAGCTGCGACTATCTGCAGGTTTATATTGGTCAAGTTTCAGACTTTTCTTTTAAGTATTTGTTGGCTGCCTTTTATCTATTTGCTGCAGAGTTCTGGGTTTAGTTTATTGGTATTGCCTTTCTGCTTACAACATTCTGAGAAATTGGGTGATTCATTGGTTGATTGTATAAGGAGTTTGGTTGTTTCATATGTACTTGTTGATTATTTGATGTCCATGGATCCAGTTTGAAAATTCATGAAACGTGGTCCTTAAAAAAGGAAAAAGAACAAAGGGGGTTGTAGCTCCCTTCCAGGAGAGATTGGAAAATGAGAGAGGGTTGTAGCTCTCTGTAGGTTGCAGCCTACGTATTGGTAAAGGACTGCACTAGTACAAAATCATTGTAAAAGAAGTTTCTAATTGGAAGAAGATAGAGACATATTGCAGCAGGTGGTTTTCACCCACATTGGGTTTCCACCTTATATCTAGTGTTCCTTGGTGTGATTATCTGTATTTCTTGTTCTTGCTCATTATTATATGGTACTGACATACAAACTAATGATCAATATCTGAAGAATAAATTAAAGTATAAATCTGGAAGGTTTATTGAAAAGAATTTGATAATACTGATTCACCCCCCCTCTCAGTATTATTTCCAACAAAAACTACCTCTCTTCCAAGCATTTTATTAAACCATTTCTCTTCTATTTTCCCATTTCAGTGCATCCTAAGCTATCAAAAGTTGTTACATGTTGATTTTAGGAGTGTATTTGAGTGATTTTCAAATTATATCATTGTGTGTGCTATTTGATCTAGGTTTTTTTTATCAGCTACAGAATGTAGCCGCTTTCCGCAGCTAACTGGTGATTCCACAACCATTTTCCATTATTTTATAGGTTACAGGTGTCAGTAGGAGGAATGAGACACATGGGAAGCTCAGGAATTGTCCTTACATGGATGAGGTCCTATTTACCTAGCCAAATTCAGAAGGAAAGGTCCTGGTCAAAGGGAGGTCAACGGAGAGTTCTATGTTAGCTAGAACTCTGTTCCTGCATGTAAAAGAAGCCTGAAGCCATTCCTGAACTCATGGATTTGTTTTTGCCACCTGCATGCCATCTACATAATGTAATCCAACATCCACCTCGCATAGATTTACTGCTCATGAAAACCGGGAGGTTGAATCCTCAGATTTTGACTTGTTCACATGTCTATCGTTGAAGAAATTCCTCTGAGATACAATTATCCATTTTCTCTATAAATACAAGCATTTGCAATGCAGATAGGACGTTCTGGATATCGTTGTTATAGTGTTATTTTGCTGTTCTGTAACCTAGAGACACATTACTCTATTTTTCATAATTCAAACTCTGTTTTCACATGTCTGTTTGAGCGTATTTTGAAGTAACAATGTGCTAATCTGAAGCTGTGCAGAAGGCCCCTGCGTAGCTGAGGTCCTTCTTTTTTTTTTGTATAGTTTTCATGTATATTTTCTCTCATTCAAATTGTATATTTCTCATGTTTTGCTTATGATCTTAATCCTTCTAACCTTGTATATGTTTTTGCAGCTTGTCATATTTCTTACTAACATTCATAGGTGCATTTCAGAACAGGTCTTTAAGTCTGGTTGTGCTCGAGCTTCTTAGAGTAATTTTTGCATTAAGTGGTGTTATTGAGACTTACTTCCTCTGCTGAAACTCAATTTTCGATTTTATTTGTTTATGCTTTTACTTTGTGAGATTTGTTTACTATTCAAGATAGTTTAGATGTCAGTTCTTTCATGCTATATGATGATATTTATGGAGCCTTTAGCTTAACCCTGTTTTAGAATTTAATTGGTGAAATATTGTGATTATAGATGAAGTAATTGGCTTTGCTTTCATTAGTGTGCAATTAGATAATTTAGATGTCATTTCTTTCAAGCAATATGATGATATTTCCAGAGCCTTTATCTTAACCTTGTTTTAGAAGTTAATTGGTGAAATGGTGTGATTATGGATGAAATCATTGACTAATCATTAGTTTCCAGTTTCTTTACTTTTTGGTTTAATTTGCATAAGTTTATTAGATTTCAATTTTGCAATTAGGATGAACAACAAAGATAGTAATCTCATTTTCAGTACTTCATTTTTAGTTTGGTTTATATAGTTGCATATTCACATTCTCATTCAAGTTTTGATTTTGTAGACATGTTTTAAGATCTCTTAAGTTCAAAGTTTCGAAATTATCACAAGAAACAAGAGGATAAGCCTTATCTTCAACTCTACATCCACACTTGATCTTTAAAAAGTATTCTTAAACTTTTGCTTTAACAACAGATTATGATTTCCATTGCATTAAACCACTTTACGAGACCAACAGAACAAAACCCCAAAACAAGATAAAACTGAAAACAATGAGGTAAGAAAAGGGTTTTCTAGCACATACAATGCACTACACTTCATCAGTTTACGACTCCCGAATTGATAACTTATGTAGCAATTTAGGACATACTAAATTGACTAAACATTTTTGGCGCTGTTTCTAGGGAAGTGTAACTAGGTAGCCTATCTTTTACATTCAAAAAAAGAAGAAGGGAAAATTAATAATCTCTTGAGTATGCTCTCCTCTTGCACCTAGTGTGATTTGGAGGATCAGAAAAAGGAATTATTAACCCAATAGTTTCTTGAGCATGCTCTCCTCTTGCACCTGTGTGATCTGAGGGATTAGAAAAAGAATTATTAGCCCCATTAATATCACCAAAAATAACAATTTCGGATTAAAGGTGAAAGAATAAGGTGGAAATTGAAATTTCTTTGTTCTCTGCGTCGACACAATTGTTTTAAAAACAACAGTGTCGATGACGTAAGTGCCCAAGTTGTAAACCCTTGATCGACATGATCCCATGCCTGGATCTCACACTGACCGAGGGATTTTTATTTTTTTTTGCAAAAAATCCCTTAAGAACTTGAAAAAATGGTTAAAAGCAAGAAAAATAGGTATGAATGCAAACCTTAGGGCCTCAGCTCTTACTTGCAATAGATTGTTCATTGATCGGTCTCCCGGATTTGCTGCAATCCGCTCCTGAATATTTAGGACACAAGTGGGTAAAAATTGCTCCAAATGAGGTTAAAGAAGTAAATGACAAAAGATGTTTTACTTTTTCCCTTTTTATAAACTGTTGATCATGTTTTAGGGTTTTAAATGCATTTTTCCACCATTTTTACCTTAGAAACGGATAATAAGTTTACTTCTTGTGCAGCAACAAGTGATGGATTCACGATGATGATGCAAAACTAGAGTTGTGTTTAAGCTCTTTTCTTAACTCGTAAAAAACTCAAATAAAAAGATCGCCAAGTATTTTTCCCTTTTTGACTTGTTAAAGAAATAAAACCAGGGAGTCTTCTTTAAGCTCTTTTTCGAATATTGAAACACGAAAATATTGCTGAGCTCTTGTTGTTTTGACCTCGTAGAATAGTTTTGAAACGTTGTTTACCCAGAATACATTTACCCCTTTTTTGGGCTGGGATAAACTATTTACGAAAAAGATACTCCTTGTCTCACATGGTCAAGAGGTTCTATGGAGTTTTGTTTTCAAACTTTTTAGGCTCGAGAGACAACTTTGCGAAAAGGGACTTTTTGGAGTTTTCGTTTCCATGTATTTTCGAACTCTCTAAACATGAAAAAGATACCAAGTTTTCCCTTTGTCGAACTCATTAAACTTGAAATGACATCGGATTAAGGGACTTTTTGGAGTTTTCTTTTCCATGTCTTTTTCAAACTCTCTAAACATGAAAAATATACCAAGTTTTCCCTTTGTCGAACTCATTAAACTTCAAATGACATCGGATTCATCACCATAATGGACACGAGATCCTCCTTCCTAGGGCTCGTTAATCTTGCTAGGTCTGATCTATCTGAAAGATGGACTCACATTACAAGCATATGCTATCCCCTTTAAGCTTGTGATAAAAAATAATTGGGTTACTTGCTAGAAATGGTGGGGGAAATGAGAAATTTTTACCAGTTGTGTTAGCAGCTTGTCACTCTTGAACATGACACTCTTCTGCTTTGTGTCAGGTTTGGATATCATTGCTTCATCATTGACCTTCCTGGGTTTGGTTCATCCACTTTTTCCTTTCCATTTTATCTTTGCCACATCATCATGACCTCTGATCCTATGGATCCAAAAGCTGCCAAACTCCAGAGTCGTGTCACTGATATGTTCAAGAGTTAATCCTTCTGCAATTTACACTCATTCCTGATTCTATGTATCATCTCATAATCATTGCATCCCTTGTCTTGTGTCGATGATGTGGGATACATCATGGCCCTCCTTCAACGAGGTCACCTCCTGTCAACTTCAGCTCATTATCTGGTAAGTTGTCTGAGAGACTCCTTTCCAGTACCTTAGAGCTTGCATGCCCTAATGGCAATTTATTCGCACTTGATGACAAGTTCTCATCATTGACTTTCGATCAAGTGATTTCACGGATGTTTAACTTCAGTTCCATATTCAGACTTCATGAATTGTGCTGCTGGTACCTTGAGAGCCATTGTCATTATTGGTGGTTTCTCTCGCACTTGTTAACAATTCACATCATTGAGCGATAATCAAGCGATTTTATAGCATGTTCAATGTCAACACATCTATTCGCATGTTAGGATTTGTACTTTGATCGGGTCGTGTTGGAGCATAAGACCCTCAACTCAGATTATACAAGTCCAGGTTGTAGATCAATGTGACATGATCATGCTTACAGACATGTCCCTTTTAGATGGATGGTTGTGACTGTACCTTGGGTTTGATATGACCCTTCTTACTGAATGGCTGTGCGTATACCTTGGATCCATTTACATGATCTTCATCTGGATGCCTGCGTCCATACCACGATTCATGTATTAGAGATTTCAATGATGTATATGTATCTATGTTTTCTTGCAGGTTTTCCAATGGCGATCTTCGGTTCTATGCATATACTCATAAAGCATTTAACTCCTCACTCTTGTTTGCCCTTCATGCTTTAAGGGGCATCTGTTACACAACATTTTGTCACCATCCTTGTATTCCCAGTTCCTCGATCCTGGAGGACCTCTACTGTGACCCTCATGTGTTTCCCTGTCATGAAGAACATGTCCCTACATCACTCTTCATTTGTAGAACATTTCCCTCTTACATCATTTCCCAAGAATCTTCCTTCAAACCCAATTTTCAAGATCGGTGTGAGTGCTCAGTTGGTTCCCTATGCTGATTTGCAGAGTTTAAAATGAGGCCTAGCGCCAAATGACGCAAGTGATCCATTCATCATCTGTGCTGACCCTCTTTTGGCAAGTTTTTAAAAATGGAGTCTAAGCTTCGAGCTCTAGAAGCTTCACGACCGGAAGTCTAGTAAATGATTGGGGAAGATAGAGCCGAAAGAGACTGTTTGATCTCCTTTCCCCTGTTAAAATGGAACCAATCAAAAGGGATAAGGCCTCTCCCACCATAAGAGGATCCATTTCCCCTCTATCAAAGCTATATAAAATCCTCATTTAACACCCTTAGCTAGCTAATGAAAGGGCTAAAATAATGTGCAAATCTTGAGAGCCATATTGAGAACCTTAGCCTTCTAGTTTGTGTGAAGGGAGAATTAGCTTATAGTGTTTGGTTTGGATTAAAAGGAAAGAGGCCTTGAATTTCCATTGTTTTGAGGGTGAATCATGAGATGCTTATAGTGGTGCTGGAACCCAGACATGCCAAAGGGAACCTGCAACATCAAGGCTCCGGTTGTATTTTTCTTTGAAGTTTATATTAATACATCTAATGGTTTATTTCCTATATCGTGTTTTATATTGCATTTGATAGCTTAAAACTCCTTAACCTTTTAAGTATATTGAATTCAATTTTATGCTATCACCTCTATTGTTGTCTCTTGCATGTTTGTTTCAGGTATTTGAGCGAAAGAAATGAAAGGTAGCTAGAGAAAGGAAGAAAGATCACCACCAAGTGGATTAGCATTATAAGAGGGAGGCCCTCTTATTCAATTCTAATCTAAGGAAGTTTGCATTAGATTGTCTTGTTTACGGATAGACCCACTCTCTTGGGCTAGAGGGATTGTCTCTGCCCACAGAGAGGATTTTCCTACTCCACATGGTCCATTGTGTAATTGTGCAGTTCATGAGCTCAAGGATGAGATTGAGGCTAGAGACTGTGTAGTGTGCAATTAAGGCTAGGCTGGGAGAAAAATTTGCACAATTTTGGGAGTCAAGGTTAGGGCTTAAGCACAAAAACTACAAAGTGCTGCAGTCCTAGGAGGTAGGAACTACGCTCTGCATAGTTCCAAAAGGAAAGGTCATAGTAGAGGGCTGAGATTGGTGTAGTTCATAGATCAGGGAGGCCGAGTAAAGTTAGGTTTCTTGGTTGGGAAGTTCTGAGAAAAATTACTAGGGGCAAGATCAAAAGGGATGATGTGAACAGTGATAAGGCTTCGACTGTGATAACACACTTAGAATACTTGACGGAAAAACAACATAGATCAACATGGACACGTGACAATGCATTTCCTTCTGTGTAATATCTTTACGACAAATTTACGACAAGTGTGACACTTAAGATATACTTTGTGACATCCATGACGACACTTGTGCGATAATGCTTACAAATTTTGAAATGAGTGTGACAATTTTTTACATGGCTAGAACAATTCATTTACACAAAGGTTACCTCTTGAAACCATAAGAACATGCTTATGTACATGATGCGACAACTAACATGCGAAAATACGACATTTTGCCTATATTGCAAAGGGAACAAAAATTCCTCAAGAAAACACATGGAATGAGTTTCAAATTTTGCGATGACAATGTAAAAGACCAAGGAAGGCTCTGAAATTGAGCAAAAGCAAAAATTTTGGAGGGTGTTGTAACAACAACAACAATTTTCGACACAATGGTTAAATTCCATCTTCTTTGCCTTGGTTAACTCTTCTTTGCAGGCCCTTAGTTCTTCGACGAGTATTGATTCATTGTGCAGATTACCTTCGTCTCCCCACTTACCGTATGAATGAACGTGGTCCCATTTGTACCTTTCTTGGTTCAACATAGCATATGAATCAATGATATCATAAAGTTTCCAGTTGGGAAGGTTAGTAAGTTTGTGAGATTAAGATTTTCAGAGTATGTTTTTTCATCTCTAGTATTGCTCCGCTACTAGAAGGCTTGGAGAATACCCTAACAGAGTCACTACATGAAAAAAAACATTGCTCCACTTCGAGTGAGCCTAGAAAGTACCCTGGTAGAGTTGCTTGCTTCACCTCTTTGCGTAGGAACCCTTTCTCTTATTTCACCTTTATTTATTTATTTTATAGGACTGTGCATCGACACTTATTCATTTTATGGGCATAAGAGGGATCCCACCTTATTGAGAGAAAAAGAGGTTGTTCCTTCAGAGGATCATATAGATACCTTCAATTTAGGTTTTTTCATTTATATTTCTACCCTTAACTTCCTATACTAATTAGATAGGCATAACAACATGAAAACATAAAAAAACTGAGCATGGACATGAGGTTTTCCTGAATGCACATTGGTTCATGGTTTAACCAAAACTCTCCCAACAGACAAATCATATTTTTCGTCATTACTTCATCAACCAAAATATATAACCAACACAAGGAAGATGAAAAAAAGTTTAGCCAAATGTTGAAGTGTCACAAGACTCTATTTTAACTCAGCCACATGCAAAGAAGCCAAGAAACATGTTTACAGGCAACATTTATTTACATGACACACAGAGAAAACAAAAACAAAATCAAACAAGCAATAAAATACTATGTACATAGTGTAGGGCACAATCCCAGATCGTCTTTGAAAATAATTCTTCGAGGCTTGGTCATTGATGGGGAGAGAGTAAATCCTCCTATTAAGTGATTGTAGATGATACGTGTATTAGCCAAGCTTTTCGTGAACTATGAATGGTCCAATCCATGGGTATTTAAATTTGGTGTGTTTTTGTTTGTGCTCATGGGATTTATCCCACTTCAAGACTAAGTCACCCACACTAAAGTTATTCTTCCCTGCAAACTTCTTGTCAAACCACCTCTTGATATGATCCCGATGGAGTGAATTTTTTCTTTTTTTCTTTTAGCCTTTGTTCCTACAACTTGTAAAGAGTGTCCATCCTACATTGCACTAATAAGCATGATTTTCCTGGGGATTCTTGTGAAATTTGGAGAGCATGCAAATAAATGTTAGGAGAGATGATGGCTTATTTTCTATACACCAGGGTTTAAGGGGAGGTGTTTAGAGAGGGTTTTGGCATGACCCGGTTAGCCCAAAAAGAATATACCAAAGTGGAGTGCTAGTTCCTCTATTAAGAGAATATGGTCTTTTTGATGATAGGAATAAGGTTCTTATTTGTGGACTCAGTAAGACTATTCCCCTACAAATAATAATTAGCTGAATGCTTCAATACAATTCCATTTTCTAATGCAAAATCACAGAGTCTTAGCAATGAGAAGTATGTTGAATTATCGAAAACAAGTCAAGTAGGAATGTCAAACCTGGAGATGATATTCCACTGAAGGAAATTGATGACTTCCTGATCATTCACCTATTTAAGCAGAACTGATTCCGTCCATTGTGTAAAGTAGGCTGTGGGAGTGAGAATATAGTGGTGTTGCTTTGACAAATGCAGAAATATTTCTCCAATGATATCTAGCCCCACTGTTTAAAAGGTTCTTCCACTACAATAGGATGCAATGGGGCGATTGAATTCTTGTTTTGGTTCGCACACTTTTGATAGACCAAAAACCTACGGGTGTAAGCATGATCATGTTTGAAAAATGTGACCCAATAAAACCGACCCGCATGATTTTATGCACAGTTGTGTTTCGAGAAAAATGTCCCCCGACTGGTCCATCATGGAGGTCACGCAATACTTTCTTTGATTCGTGTGCTTCCAAACACCTGAGAAATACTCCATTATGGTGCTTTCAAAAAAGCACCCCATGCACCAACTGGTAGGATAATGCTTTGAGTCTAAGTGCCCTCTTTTGCCATGTAGATAAATGGGAGGGCACGATGCCATGATCGAGGTATTGGCGTGTTGGGTGTGTGTTATATTGTTTCCATGACTAGCCTTAGACATGAAACTAGGGGGTTAGAGGGGGCACAACCAGCCAGCCCTTCTTTGTGCCAGGTGTAGCGAGGGGGTCACAGATGGGATGGTAGCCTCCCTTGTCGGGGGGTTTCTAGGGGGTCTACCGCCCCCCTGTACTGGGTCTAAATCTATGCCCTAAGAATTTTTTTTGGACCCTATATTAGGTGAGCAGACCTACCTATGGTTTTGTGCATGAATTTCACACATGGGTTTGGGCATGATGGTTTTCTTCCCATGGTATTTTGTATATCCGATCAAGGAAAATATGGTTATGTTTTAATTTGGGGTTAATGGATTGGGGTTTCTGGATGCTTTTATATACGTATTGTAACATTGACATGAATAAATGAAAATCAATATGGTAGTCCCAGTTTCGGGATCCAGGGGAAAATCTTTGTGTATATCTATTTTATGTTTTATGCTCTCACCATTGTATATTTTCAGTTTTTAATAATTCGTTTGCAGGTAATTTTTGTATGTGGTTAAAACCTACATTTGGTATCAACTCTGTTTTAGATTCAAGGGGATGCCTTTGTTGCTGAGGGGTTTTGCTTGGGCATGTGGTAGACCTTGTCCAGTGGTAGATCTGTAGGATAGATTATTGTGGTGAAAGAATATGGCAAGAAATGGAAAGTTAGAGAACGAGAAATTTAGTGGTCAAAGTTTTGAGTTGTGGAAACTCAAGTTGGAGGATCTACTGGTGGAAAAATATAAGTGGATCACAATAGATCTAGGTACTAGAGCAATGGAAATGTCCAATGAAGACAAGAATAATTTGGATCAGAAAGAAAAGAGAACAATATGATTGTGTATCTCAGATGCATGATTGTTGAATGTATCAGGGGAAGCTTTGGCAAAGTATTTGTGGGACAAGTTAGGGACTTTGTACCAATCTAAGTCTGTGGTGAATTAAACGTTCCTACGGAAAAAGTTATATAACTTGAGGATGAAGGATGAAGACTTGGTGACAGAGAATCTTAATGCCTTTAATACTGTGGTAAGCTAGTTTTTATCTATTCATATTAAAATATCAGATGAAGATAAGTGCAACAATTTGTTGTGTTCTCTACCAGATTCTGGGATAGTCTGGTTGTTGCAATAGGTAGAAATACAACTTCCTTTTAGTTTGATTAAACAGTGTCATCCTTGCTATTAGAGGAGATGAGACATAAAATTATGGAGGGCCAGAATGGTTATGCCCTATCTAAATGAGGACAGTCCTAGAATAGAAACAAAAATAAGTCCACAAGTGGGAGATCTAAATCTCCAGGAAATTGGTAAAGGTATGATGGAAATGCGGAAAGGAAGGGCACTTCAAAAAGGAATGTAGATCTAAAGCTCCTGCAAAAGGAAAGGGATCTAAGGATACTCCTTTTGCAGAGGCAAAATCCACCTCAGATGAGGAGGGGGATGTGTACTTGGCTTCTTGTTCAAGTACACATGTATATCATGAGGCATCGTTGATTGACTTAGGTGTATCCTTTCAGTTCACTCCCCATGGGGAGTGGTTCTACGAGTATGAGAAATATGATGGTGATGATGTCTTCTTAGGGGATGATAGGAAGGCTAGAATTGTCAAACGTAGAAAATTCAAGCTGAAGTTGTAAGGTGGAAGGATTATAATATTTTCGAGTGTTCTTCATATTCTTACATTGGCTAGAAATCTGATTTCTGTAAGCAAGATGAATGATGTTGGTGCAAAAAAATTGTTCGAGAAAGATACCTGCAAGATGGTTCGGGGAGCACTGGTATTGATGTGGGGAGTTCGGATTGGAACTCTATACAAGCTTCTGGGTAGGACTGTTATTGATGGGTGCAAAAGTTCTTTGGTTCCTGAAAGTGGAGAAGAAAACCTTGTGGTCTCTAGAGAAAAAACCATGTTGTGGCATCAAAGGCTTGGTCATATTGGAGATAAGGGCCTTCAAATACTTCATGGTAATGGTATGGTAGAAGGTATGTCTAATTTCTCTATGGATTTCGATTTCTATGAACATTGTGTATATGGGAAGAAAGATAGGGCGAGTTTCCCCTCTGGTGCTAAAAGGGCGAAAGGGATATTAGAGCTTGGGCATAGTGATGTGTTTGGACCTATGTTGGTTCCATCATTGGGTAAGTCGATGTACTATATATCATTTATAGATGAATTCTCAAGGAATACATGGATATATCTCCTTAAGAAGAAATATGAAGTCTTTGAAAGGTTTAAAGAATTTAAGGCTCTGATGGAAAACCAGACAAAGAAGAAGATAAAGGTGTCGAGGACAGATAATGGTGAAGAGTTCTACAAGAAGGAATTTGAAGAGTTCTGTAAGAAGTGTGGTATAGAATAATAAAATACTACTCCATACACACCTCAGCAAAATGCAGGTTTGTAAAGAATGAATAGCATGTTGATGGAAAAGGCAAGAAGCATGCCTAGTGGTGTTGGGTTAGGACAATAGTTCTAGGTAGAGGCGGTGGAGATTGCATGTTACTTGGTTAATAGATCACCTTCATCAGCATTGGAGGATAAGAATTCACAAGAGGTATGAACTAGTAAGAAACCCTCTCTTTCACATCTGAGGGTATTTAATTGTGATGCATATGTACATGTTCCAAAGGAGAAAAGAACCAAGTTGTATAGTAAATTGCAAAGGTGCATCTTTATTGGGTATATAGATGGTTTAAAAGGTTATAATCTTTGGAACCCAAAAACAAGAAAGGTTGTGTACAACCGTGATGTGGTGTCTAGAGAGGTGAAATATGTTATTAAACATGAATTCCTACCAAAGGAACCTCAGAAGATAGAGTTTGAGCTAAAGGAGGAAGAATTTGACTCTACAATAGAAGAGGAATCAGAAGATGAAAAGCCACAAACTCTAGCTGTGAGAAGATTAGTTCAAGAAAGAAGGAAGTTAGAAAGGTATAGTCCAATTGCTTTCTATTCAAATTTTTCTTTATATATTACTGATGATGAACCTAGAACTGTCAGGGAGGCAATAGATTCAAAGGATGGAAAAATTTAGAAAGAGGCCATGGTTGATGAAGTGGCATGTTATGACAAAACTGAGGCTTGGGATCTGGTGGAGTTGTTAGCTGGAAGGAAACCCATTGGAAGCAAATGGGTGTTTAAGACGAAGATGAATGTAGAAGGAAATGTGGAGAAATACAAAGCTCGGTTGGTAGTAAAGTTTATTCCCAGTTGTCGAGAATTGATTTTGGCGATATTTTTTTTCCTATTGTTAAGGTAGCTTCTATTAGATTACTTTTATCTATTACTGTTGCTTTTGATTTTAAGGTAGAACAAATGGATGTGAAGACAACATTTATTCATGGGGATTTGGAAGAAGAGATCTACATGAAGCAACCTGAAGGATTTGCAGTGAAGGGCAAGAAAGAACTAGCATGTAGGTTAAAAAAGTCTCTGTATGGGCTAAAACAATCACCAAGGACGTGTTATTAGAAATTTGATGCATTTATACAGGGGACTGGCTTCACCAGAAGCAAATTGGAGCACTATTTACATTAATTGGTGAACATGTTATTTATTTGGTATTTTATGTGGATGATATGTTGCTTATTGGAAATGGCAAAGAAATTATCTAGGAATTGAAAACCTAATTGTCCTCCAAATTCAATATGAAAGATCTTGGTGCTGCAAACTATATTTTGGGCATGAAAATTAAACAAGATCGGGTAAAGAGGAAGCTCTGGTTAAACCAGAGGAAGTATGTTGAGACAATATTGCAGAGGTTTGATATGCAATATAGTAAACAGTGAAGGTTCCTATTCCTGTAGGTGTAAATTTATATGTTGAACAGTGTCCCAAGACACAAGAAGAGGAAGAGGACATGTCCCGTGTTACATACACAAATGCAATCGGTAGCCTGATGTATGCAATGGTATGTACTAGATAAGACATTGCACATGCAGTGGGAGTATTGAGTAGGTTTATGTCAAAACCAAGGAAGAAGGATTGGAAAATAGTGAAGTAGGTTTTTAATAATTTGCATGGCACTAATGATTATGCTCTATGCTATTGACGAAGATAAAGATTGGATAAAGTTTTGGAAATTCAGGGCTTTGTTGATGCATAATTGGCTAGAGAACTGGATCAAAGGATATCTAAAAGTGGGTATGAGTTTAACCTATTTGGAGGTGCAATTAGTTGGATGAGTAAGAGACAGTTTCTAGTGGAACTTTCAACTACAGAGGAAGAATACATGGCAACCACAAGCAAGGAAGCAGTTTGGTTGCAGAGATTGTGTTCAAGTATGGGGATTTTACAATGATCTATAAGGATAGACCGTGACAACCAAAGTGCAATTTTCTTAGCAAAGAACCCTGCTTGTCATTCAAAGACAAAGCACATTGATGTTCAGTATCAGTTTGTAAAGGATATGGTTGAGGAAAAAATATGTTTCTAGTAAAGGTGGACACTTTGAAGAATATTGTAGATGCATTGAAAAATCTGTGAGAATTGAGAAGTTCTCTTGGTGTAGAGAAATAATGGGAATTGCAGGGCTAGACTAATGGCTATGCTCTCCTATGGCCCCCTATGGAAGGAAAGAAAACAACAAGTGGGAGAATGTTGGGTGTGTGTTATATTCTTTCCATGACTAGCCCCAGGCGTGAAACTGAGCGGTTAGAGGGGGGTGGTAGCCTCCCTGCACGGGGTTCGGGGCAACACCTTGCGAATTTTTTTTGGACCCTATATTAGGTGGGTGGAACTACCTATGGTTTTGTGTATGGATTTCACACATGGTTTTGGGCATGATGGTTTTCTGCCCATGGTAGTTTCTAGATATGGTCAAGGGAACTACGGTTATGTTCTAATCTAGGGCTAATGGATTGGGGTTTATGGATGCTTCGACATGTATATATGTGTATTGTAACATTGAAAGGAATAAATGAAAAATAAATCTAATAGTCTTGGTTTTGGGATCCAGGGGAAAATCTCAATGGATATCTATTTTATGTTTTATGCTCTCGCTATTGTATATTTTATGTTTTTAAGAATTCTTTTGCAGGTAATTTCTGTAAAGGGTTACAACCTACATGGCGCATATATGCGTACCAAGAGTTTGCGATAATAGTGGGAGAAGTTCACTCTACATTTTACATTTTTATTTCCTGTTCCCATATAGAAGTATCTTCTTGTTCTTTTGTGTCCACTACTTCTGCTTCTAGTCAACATAGACAATGGACCTTGATTGTGTGAACTAGTTTGAACTCTAAATCATACTCTTGTAACCCACCATCCAATTTTCTCTTCTCTCATCCAACTCTTGTTGAACAAACAATGATCTGACCACTAGGTGTGGAACAAAATTGATACAGTGATTTTTCAAAAGATAGGGCCGAAAGTGCTTCACTGCCTTGTATATTACATAAGATTGTTTATCAATGGTGGGATAGTTGATTTCAAGTCCTTGAAGACTAGTGCTCATGAAGGATATTATCCACTCATTGTTATGATCATCCTTTTGTGTAAGCAAAACAGTGAGAGAAGCATCAGAAACAAAGGTGTAGAGAAGAAAATCTTTGCTGAAATATGAGTTGTATAGCGTAGGCACTTCTGCGATAGCTTGCTTGATACTGGAAAATGCGTCCTTTTCCCTTTTATCCCATATTCAGATTTCATCCTTATTTACTGTATCACATATTGGATTGACAATATGAGCATAATCAGAGATGAAATTACAGAGGACGTTGATTTTCCCCAAGAAGGATTGCATAAATTTCTTGTTCATTAGGAAGGGAGTCTGTGTATTTACTTTGGCCCTCTCAATGTCTACTTTAATCCCACTTTTGGAAGTGATGTGGCCCAATAGGTTACCCTGGTACACTGTGAAAATACTCTTCTTGGGATTAATGGATATCCTTTACTTACGACATCACTCACAAATTTTCCGCAAATGGTGTATGTGGTCAAATCTCTTCTTATAAAACATTATGACATCATTGGGGTAGAACACCATTCTTTGTCCAATTAATCCATGGAATGCGATGTCCATTGTACATTGAAATGTTGCACCAACATTAATAAACCAAAATGGCATGCGAATGTACCCCACTTATTACAAAATGTTGTTTTAAGTCTGTCAGCATATGAGTCTAGAACTTGATTTTATCCCGAATACCCATCCAATTAAAGAAAACATTTTTGACCCTGATACTATTTGCAGTATTTGTTCCATAGATGACACAAGGTAATTGTCTTTTTCTGAGGCATGGTTCAGGTTGTAGAAATCAAAACATAAGCGATTTCCCGGGACTTCTTCCTTATCAGGACCAAGTTTGATACCCAGGTAGAATGTTGTACTTTATATGTGATTTGAGCATCCATCAACTTCCTTAACTCATTTTGAATGAGAGGCCCAAGCATAGGATGTACCTTCCACAATTTTTTTTGGAATGTCTTGGCCCCTTCTTTGATTGGAATTACATGATTTATAATGTGTGTGTCATAAGTTTTGAGCTCGTCATACGTCCACGCGAATACATCTCAGTACTACTTGAATAAGATCATAAAAGAGTTTCACTCCTGTGGTGTGCAACAAGTACCAAGATTGGCATACTTCAGATTCTTTTCTATTCCCATATTGATTTGCTCGTGCGACAATGTTGAGTTGTGGGTCTTTGCATTGACTGGCCCTCAGAAGTGATTTTGCAAGTCATATAAGTTTTCTAATGATACCGCGACTTTCGGCATGAGGTTTCCTTTGCTTAAGCTAACTACATCTTGAAATTCCTCCTTGTGCTTGTCTTCATCGATTGTTTCACCTTTGAATACATCAATGTTCACCATATAGTGCAATATCTTCTATTCAACATTGAAAACATGTAAGCTAGTAATAACATCGAATGTTAAAGCATTAAGTACAAACTCTAGGGAACTAGAGGACTTACTAGATTCGTCTCCCCTTTGTGAGGAATCATTGTTACTTGAGACGGAATGCCCAAGTGCATATAGGAGCATTTCCCACTGGCTCATGATCTTTGTGAATTCAAATAGTGAAATATTCACGCGATCCTTCTTCATTTCATCAACTATGATGTAATCTAGCATGGGAGAGATTGCTGAAGTGTTTGGGGGAGTTGGCTTGTCCGATACTTCCAGAGCGATGGGATTACTTCTGCTACTTGTGGAAGTGATTTTCACTGTGAATTCATTTTCAGACTTTTTCTAAGTGTTTTGCGTTGAATTGGAAGGCAGACTGACCTTCCTTAACAAATGTTCCTTCAATTTATACTTCGTTAACTCTTGTGTAGGATTCACCCCTTAGCTTCTTAAGTTATATCAAGTGGTCTGCTTCTGGGTCGGGTCATCACTCAGTGGTTTCTTTTCGACATTACTATTTCCAGCTGCAAGTACGCAACTGGATGTGCTCACTTCATGCCTTGTGGTTGGAGTCTCTTCGAACGCAACAATTTATTCATTTTCTTCCACAGGCTCAGTGTTCTCTTTAGTAAGCACTGTGTCAATAATGTGCGCAACCAAAGCATTCATATTGTGGTTCCACTGTGGGCATGTTTTCTCTAAATGGTATTCTTAATGAAATGAATAGTATTGATCCATACCCATACTTTTGATATTCAGCACAACGTTTGAGTGTTGTGCGGACTTGGGTGACTGATTTTTGTTGTTGTGGGAGTTGAAATTCCTTCTCAGAAAGTTGAGCTTGGGAGGCCTACTACTCATGGTGGTCTCACTTGATCTTTGTTTCAATTATGCCAACTCATTGGACAAAGACTTGATAGTATGGGTCAAACTCTCAAGATCAATTACTTCCTATTCTTTGGCCTTTCTTACGGAGGCCTAAGACCTTTTCCCCATGTCTTTGGAGTCTTTTGTTACTTCATCATCTACGATGACTCCAATCTCAACTGTGGTTGTCTCTTCAAAAGTTTTAGCCAAGGTTGGTTTCACAATTATTTTCACGAACTGTGCAATGCTTGATGGTAAGGCAGATGTGAAATAGTCAATCGTGATGGAGTCATGAGGTTTTGTATTTGGTGGAAATATGTTCAAGATATGGTTAAACATTTGATTAAAATCCTTCACCTTTTCTTTCTTCTCCATATTGAGATTACCCAACTCTTTCAAAATCATGGCGGGGGTTTTATCATCAACTAATTTATCAAGTGATATTTTCTTAAAACCACTCCAGTTTTGGATCGAGCTCAGAGGAAGGCTATGACACCATACAACTACTCTGCCCTCCAAAGTACATAGAAACATTCTACATGCAACATCATCATAACGTACCTCAAGTGTTTGCATATGGAGGGAGAATTTGTCCACTTTAATTACTTTGTTAGGGTCATACTTCATTAATAGCTTCTCTGGGTGCCTTGGCATCTTGTGTAACACACCAGGTAGTGCAAGTGGGCCTTGAGTCATCTAGTCCATATCTTGGTCTGCCATGTCTTCACCATTGTTTTCCCCTTGTTCATCAGAATCTGATTGGTTTTATTCTTCTTCTTCTTATTCACTACCTAACCCTCAGAAAGTGTCATCCAAGAGCACTACGTTATCACCGTCACCATTGTTGAAGGTTGGAGGTTGTTCTAGTTTTTTTTTTATTTTCTTCAAAATTTGCTAACTCTTCAAGTGTGGCTAGAACAAATTATTCAACTATTGAGACCACTATCCTAGTGGGGGTGGTTTGGTTCTTCTTTGGAAATTATGGAAGGGTTTCTACTCCCGGTTTCAAATCCAATAACTATCGCAAAATTTCGGGTGATGGGGTGGATGGCCCAAATCTAATCATAAGAGACTTCATAAGCTTGTGTAGTTCTAGGCTGAGAAGAATTACCAACTTCAGGAATGTGTGCAAGGGAGTTTCTGGGTATGTTACTACCTTGATAATAGGAAGTGAGATTGGGGTTGGTGAGGTTATCAACCATAAAAAATTGGCTTCCCTCCTTCTAGTGCCAAAAATGTTGACAATGTTGGACCCACCAACATTCAAGGGGTCTCCTTGATATGTGGTTCCAATTAGACCTCACACCATTTGGGATAGGAGCCCATCTAGAATATGGTTTGATTGTTGTTATATTAAATATATGCTTTGGCTCTATCTGTCAACAAGAGCGAGGAATGAAAACGTGCCTTCGAAAACCAAGGGGGGTGTGCCTGGTAAGTGTTCGATTGTATGTGTGTCAAAGTTATTTCACTGTGGAGGGGAGGAAAATTGAGCTTCTAAAATAGAGGTAGTAGTACCACTCTAGTAGAGACACACATGAACAAGAAGGATTCATGCAACATCAAGAAGAATAGTCCACATAGATGCGACAATCAATAAAAATGATGTAATGAGGAAGATTTGTCTAATATCTAGTGGAATAGTTCACGAGGATGTGAAATCAATAATAGAAATTACAACACATTATCAATATGATAAGTACCAAAATAACAAAAATATTCAAACTACTTTAGCACAAGTGAAAGAAAACATAAATTGTAAGCATTCATAGAATAATTTTACAAATATCCATAATCCATGCATGAAGAACGTGATGGCCCATAGGGCTTTTTATATTAAGTGAAATTTCCAAGACACAGGTATGCAATGAACACCACTCCAATAGTGGAGCGTTGGAGCCACTCCTTGGTCCTCAAAGAACTAGCTTACCTCTCTAATGCCTTGCGGGGGGAGGTAACGTGAAAAGTCATTTTCTCTTAAAATGAGGGTATATATATATAACAATGAGGAAGTGATGCTTCACATTCCTTATGACTCTTCATATATCCTCATGACTGTTTTGACTTCCTATGAATTTTCAAATTTACATGAATTTTCATATTCCATACATGTCCTTTGTACTTCCACTTTACATACATTTTCGTAACATAATTTAGATCATTGACCACAATGATGTGGCATGTGACATCTCATGACATGACATTACATGACACTGTTGACATAGACTACTTGATGATGTGGAAATGTCAAGCCATCATTGCTACTATGTGTTGTGGGTCTTCTTGAGAATGATATTCTTTCCACATCTCTATGGCTCGATGATAAGGGATCTTCAATGATCTCAAGTCTTGAATGGTGATTGCAAACTGGTGTCCCTTTGATTTGTTTTGATTAATCAGCTTGTGTACTTAGCTACAAGATGGTATTTCAACATGTTTCACTCCTTCATCTCCTTCTTCATCATCTTTCCATGACATAATAAGGTACATGTGTCTGCAATTCACTCATGATGAGACGACATCAGTTCGAAACCCCCTAGTCTAAGATTGTGGATATAGATGCATTGAATGAGCCAGAGCTAGATGGAGGGTAGGGAAAGGGGCTCAGTGACTATGAATTTGTGCTATTCAAACATTCAAGGGGAGCCTCAAGTCTCGAGACCACGCAGTGCGCAATTCAGGCTCGGTTGAGGGGAAAAATTGCACAGTTATGAGGGTTAATGTGACAGGCTGAGGGGATGAACATTGGGTGAGCACATTGCACAGTTCTGGGAGACAAGAGAAGTTGGGCCATTATGAAGTTTCATATTTCAGTATCTCAAGGATGAGCTTGAGGTTAGAGACTGTATAGTTCGTAGTTAAGATTAGGCTGGGAGAAAAATTTGCATGATTCTTGGAGTCAAGGTCAGGGCTTGAGCACAAAAATTGCAAAGTGTAGCAGTTGTGGGAGGTAGGAACTACGCATTGTGTAGTGCCAAGATGCAAGGTCATAGTATAGGGCTAAGACTATGCATCGTACAATTCATGGAGGCTAGATGAAGGTAGGTTTCTTGGTCGGGAAGTTTTGAGAAAATGACTAGGTGCGGGATCAGTGAGGCTAATGTGAACAATGATAAGACTTCGAATGTGATCACACAATTATAATACATGATGACACAAAGGTATAGATCATTTAGGACACATGATAATGCATTTTACTTTGTACGATATCTATATGACAGCTTTACGACAAGTGCGATACTTAAAATACAGTTTGTGATGACCGTGATGACACTTGTGCGAAAATGCTTACAACTTTGGAAATGAGTGTGAAAAGTGTTTACATGGTTATAACAACTAATTTGCACAAAGGTGACCTATTGAGAACACCATAACAAGATTATATACATGATGTGACAACCATTGTGCAAAAATATGACATTTTTCCTATCTCGTAAAGGAGACAAAAATGCCTAAAAAAACACATGGAATGAGTTTCAAAGTTTGCTACAACAATGTACAAGACCAAGGAAGGCTCTGAAATTGAGCATATGACAAAATTTTGGAGGGTGTTGTAGCACTGACAATAGGTTGGAAGTACCAATGAACATGCTGAGGAGCTAGGGAAACCACAAAGAAAAAATCTTAGAGCTGAGAGATATAAATAGAAAGACAAGGGAGATACCTAAAGTATAGTGGTATGATCAGAGCAAAAAAAAATAAATAAGGAACCATAATTCAACTTATAAATCATCTTAGAGATACAAATGTATCTATCTTTCATGTTGAGTATTATCACCTTGCATCATGAATGTTCGCCCCAGCCCAAATTATGATGGAGCACAGGGAGGCTAGCTAGGGTTGGGTCATTCATTAAAATAGGACAACCAAACATTTGTAATAGAGATATGGAGATTCACCACTTGAAATCACCCATTAAAATTGTGCTATAGCTTGCATCACTTGGCATAAAAGAACTGTTAAATGCCATACGACACCATACAAGGCAATGAATATGCCTTGATTATATTGGGGGGACACATTACCATGTCCTTGCCATTGAGTACCTAGTGGGACAGTGGAAATATGACCCCCCACATTTCATGCTTCAGACACCCCCTCTATGGAGGAAATATCCTTTTAGGCTAAATATGAGTTCTTGTTTAAGAGGACAATTTGGAAGAGAGTTCTAGAACCACTAGAATTAAGTGAAGTAGAGTGGCTACCCAATTTAGGCAACATTCAATATGCCAACTGTGGGAAACCTTGCTAGAGGCTAATCCATTTAGAATTTTAGGAATAATATTTATTATCAATTCAATACACCCTTCAACTTGAAGCTTTGACAAGCCTTGGCCTTGGGTTATTTTTAGTCGCTCTTCTGGGGCTTTGAGTTCTATAGCATTATTATTCTTGAGACCCATATGGCCATAGAATATGAAGACAATCAAACCATGATGATCTCGAAAGGGTCCTCCAAACTTATAGATCCATAATTTCCTTTGGGTGCTCCATCAAAATTTAACTAAAGGAAATCATTCAGGGTACAAATCCAAGACTTTGGACTTCAAGGGGAGTAGGAAGGCATATGGGGCAAAGAAGTAAATCCATTTGGGAAGGAAACCAAGAATATGGACTTTAGGGGGCATGAAAAGGAGTATGGGGCAACGAAATTTAAGATTCTGGATGCAGGTTCCAATATTTAATCATATAGACTCTATCACCATGAGCCTACCTATCTCCCACTATCCAATGTTAAGTTTCCATATATTTCCTAATGTTGTTCTTAATAATTTTCCACAAATTATCATGTGGAAGGGACAAATGGTTAAGAATCTCGCAATTTATTTCTTTCCACATGGTCCATAGGAGTCTTGGGAAGAGAGTCCAGATTCTATTTAGGATATGATTCTAAAAGTTTTCTTTATCCAAAGCTAGATTGCGAGGGGTGTACTATTGGGTCCATAATTAATGTGATGCATGCAACAATCCAGGGTGCTCTAGATAGTGATAATGTAAGAGTAGCAATAAAACAAATTCTCGACATCTCCAGTCATTGATTTGAAAACGTGGCAGATGGATGGCCTAGTGAAATTTCATTGATGGATGGTGTCCTAAGTGAGAGTTTTCCCCTGAAATAAAAACCATAGAAAGAAAGATAATTTCAACCATAAGTTTTGACTCCAAATGTATTTTCAAATAGAAGCTTTGGAATTCTCTCAGAATCTAGCGGCTAGGTTGTAGGCCTCCTTGATTGTGAATGCTTCAGTAGTTTTATATCCCCATATAATCTTATCATGTTGGTTAAAAATAGAAATCTAATGGTCTTAGAGATGATGCTAGAAGGATGACCACATTTCCTCATTCAGCTTCAGGTGCCACTCTTCCTCTGAAATACATTTCCACCATTGAGTTTGTGAGTTGGAATGTATCGAGTAATTTGTTCCTTTGTGATTGCCAATAGCTTACATATGAATCTTGAGCTATTTGAGATCCAACCTCCCATATAGCTTTGGAATATGTTTCCATGAAGCCCCTCTAGAATAAAGTTTATTGGCCATCTCTAACTTCCCAAAAGCAGTGTTGCTAGATGATATGCATATCCTTGTTGGTTGGGTTCTATATAGAGAACCCTACTTGATTGTAAGAAGTTATAATGAGTTGCCTAAAGGGAACGTTAATGTTGTGTTTGAAATTCCATATGAGTTTCCATAATTCATTACCCCCATGAAGCCAACACCACCATAGTTTGGTTCCCATTATTGTAGTTAAAATGGTAGGATGCTTTAGGCCTAGTCTTTGAAGTTTATGTTTAAACATTTAATCCCAAGCAACCAAAACCTGTTTTTGTTATTTATTGGACCACCCCTAGGGAGAAGAACATTGGATAATGCATATTGAGTTAATAAATATGGTTGGAACCATCATAAGAAAAATAAGATAAAATAGGAGGGCCTAGAGGATGGATTTAAGAATGGAAAGAAAACCTACTATGTTAAGAGAATGAAAGTACAACTGCCATGTTTCCCTCTAAACTTGATCAATAATTTTGTACACAAATTATATTTCAGAGGCTTTTCTACTAGAGTGGCTTCCCAATTTAGAGGAATATTTCTCTTATGGAATGTAAGAAATATAGAAATATTATTTTGCATAGCAAGAGGGGCATTAAAAAATAAAATTTGTAATTTCAATCTATTGTTATCCATACCTGAGGCGTTAGAGAACTCATCAAGTACATTCTGGAGAGCTTAGGCTCCCTAGACCACTAGGAACCCAATGCAGAATGTTTATTCTAAAATTTTTTGATGAGAAATGGGAATGTCTTCCATATATAGCTTGATACCTTTCATTATCTGCTAAGAAGCGATGGCGTCAAGAGCCCTTCCTAATCCCTCTATAGTAAGAACAAATATAAATGGGGAGAGAAGGTCTCCTTGATGAATTCCACATGAGGGAAAGAATTTTCTAGAGGGGGAACCGTTAAGGAGTATAGAGAAGAAGTAAGAGTTAACAAAGGCTTTGATTTAGGGGATTCAATCATTAGAAAAAAAAAACAAAGAGATTTAGAAGAGGTAAAACTAATTGAGCTTATCAAGGTCTTTGGAGAGGTCAAGCTTGAGAAACTCACCAAGTTTTTTGGACAATTTTAAGGAGTTGATCACCTCATGCACTACCATGATATCATCATCCACACATCCCATTAGCGTTAGCGAGATTAGACGAGGGAGGATTGACATGAGGCAATTGGATATGAATTTATTAATAAATTTCTAGACCACACGATAATGCGTATAAATCTACTTGGATCATCAACTTTGTCTTTTTTAGGGGCTAAGTTGAGAAAGGAAACATCCAAAGGTAAAAGGATAGAGAGAAATTATATATTCTTTAACAAAATCTCCAATAGATCCTAAAAAATGGTTGATCAATATCCTAGAAGAAGTTTGTAGTAAATCCATCTAGGCTTGGGGCCTTGCTTCTTAGCATGGATTTGACTACATATTCCATTTCATCCTTGTAGATCCATCTTAAGAAGGATTCATTTTGACCCCTAGATACAAGGGAAGGAATGTGTTTCATTATATAATGGATTTATTCCTCTCTGTGAGGTTTTAGATCGATGAATAAATCTCCATAAAAATGAACAAGCTCCTATTTTGTGTCAACGTGGTTATGAATTTTGATACTAGTTGGGATTTGTAGGGAGGAAATGCGATTGTGGTACCAATGTTGAAGCATTTATATGGGGAATAAAATTGTGCTTTTTACCCTTCTTTTAACCACTTAATCTTGAATTTTTGATGGCAAATAACATCCTCTTATTTCCTTCTTTCTTATAGCTATGTCAGAATCTCAACCTCTTCTTGAATGAGGATCTTTGATTTATCATGTTGGATAGATTCTAGTTGGATTACAATCATTTTAGCTTCCAGATATTTCTTTTCTTGTAGGATATTTTCAAAATCCTCTTTTTTGAGTTAGCATTTGACATGCTTGAGATTTTCTTGGAGATACTACATAGAAAGTCCTTCTAGGATCTCCATTTCATAACACCTTTATTTAATTTGTCCTGGAAGAGCATGTGCAAGAGCCAAAATCCTTCAAATCAAAATCTCTTATTTTTGGGACGAGATTTTATATCCAAACATAGATTAATGGGCTAGTGATATGATTCACTATAGGTGAGGATGGAGGCTTCCACATATATACCTCTTTCCATGATGTTCTCTAATATTAAAAATTGATCTAGTCTAGATGTGATCTACTATTAACCACTCCTTTTAGAGGCTATATTTTCTATTGATTCACTGGAATGTTCAATTTCTTGTATCATCATAAGTTGGTTGTAAAAATGGTTGTTACCATTAGGAGAATGTTGAGGTAAAAAATGGGCCTCAAAATAAAAAGCGTACCGACAAAATTAACTTTAAAATAACCAATAGGATTCAAGACAATGATGTCATCTCCAAGGGTAAATATTTTGAAGGGGAAAAAAAAATACTACTTTTTTTAATTGTATTTTCATCTCATATTCTTATAGGTTTGCTCAAATCCCAAGTGTAGACACTCTTTGAAAACTTATCTCCACATCCAATAAATACCCACTATGCATACTTCTCATTAGGCCCACAATGAAAACAATTGAAAATAAATGAAAAAGTGTCTGAACCAAATTGAAAAAAAATGAAAATACATGACAAAAACATGTTCACACATTTTTTCATGTGTTTTCAATTTATTTCGATGTGGGTCTACTCAGAAGTATGCAAATGATCTTTTTATGTATTTTCAATTTTTTCGATATGGATCTACTCAAAAGTGTGCAATGGGTACTTGTCGCATGTTTATTTCATGCATTTCCAATTTATTCGACGTGGATCTACTTATAAGTATATAGAGTCAGTACTCGTTGGATGTGGAATTTCATTCTATATCTAACGTTTGTCTATAATTGGAATTCGAGTAAACCTATAAGGAGATAAGCCAAAGATACAATAAAAAACTAGTTTACTTTAATTTTCTTTAAAAATTCATCTCAAATTTTATTATTTTAGCTATTATTTTATTTTTTTCCTTGAAGTTCGATTTCAGACCTAAAAATTCGCCTAATCAACAACATGTTTCTTCCAAACAACCCTATGATTTATTTTGATTGTGTTAATTTTAGGTATGTTCTATGCTTAGAGCAATTTATTTCAATTTTCACATTTTGCTCCATATCTTTTCCAGATTAGCAATCACATCAGCATTAAAGTAAACTACAGATAGAACATAAACATAAATCACAGAAGAGAAGCCAAGAAAAGAGGAAACAAGATGTGGCGCTAGCCAGGGACAAACCTCAATGTGGGGAAACCCTTGATCAATTCTTCTTATATGTTCTTCGATAGTTCAACAGAGAGAGAGGGAGAGAGATAATACGTTTACAACAGAAGTCAACACTTTGAATTATCTAGATAAGAGCATAGATCATCTCTAAGAAGATGATACATGAGATCAGTTGAAGACATGTTGCTTCAACTAATTCTCCAAGGTGACTCCTTCACCTATCGTTGTGCTACATTTCATCATCATGCTGCACCATGTTGCACCCATCATCACTTTGTTGCATCTCATCATGCTTCATTAATCATGACTATACCCATCATTGTATTGCATTATGTGCCATTGTTGCACCATGTTGCCATCCTAACCTATGTGTTGGCTGCACCTTGCTTGCGTGTTGTCCCTTGCTTTCATGTTGTCCCTAGCATGCTTGTTGTCCTTAGAATGCTTGTTGTTGCATGCTAGTTATCCCTTGCATGCTAGCTATAGCATTGCATGCTTGGTGTATTTGCTGCTAAGTACCATACAACTGTCCCAATGTTAGTTAGTTGTTTGTTGCATGCTACTCTCCTTCGGAGGCAGATGCTCCGGCTGTTTCGATAATTCCCAACAGTTCTGGAAATTCAGACTGTTCTTGGAAGTTTCGGTTGTTCCCAACAATTCCAGTCGTCCTGACAGTCTCAGCAGTTCCAGCTTTTCCGGTAGTTCCGACTTTTCCAGCAGTTTCGACATTTTTGGCTTTTCTGGCTTTTCTAGCATTTTTGGTTTTTCCTGCATTTCTAACTTCTTTGGCTTTTCCAGCTTTTCCGGTAGTTCCATATTTTTCGATAGTTCCAACTTTTCTGGGATTTCCAACTTTTTTGGCAGTGCTGGCTTTTCGCGCAGTTCCGACTTTTCCAGTAGTTTTGATTTTTCTGGATTTTTCGGCTTTTTGGCTTTGGATTTTCTAGCATTTCTGGCTTTTCCGGTAGTTCCAGCTTTCTTCCCTCTAGATCAGGGCAATGTTATTCCTTAGGATCTCTCCTCCTACTAAAACCCAAAGAGAAGTAGAGAGAGGAAGAGATCCCAAGTGTGTTGAATTGACTTGAAGGCCACCTCTATATATACTAAAACGTTGAGCACATGTGGGGTTTATTTGGTTGTTGGCTGACCTTGACGAATTGTCTTATAACGCAAATAAATTCATAACTCCATGAATACTTATCGGAATCAGATGATATTTAGATCAATCCTACACCTCTCGATGAGACAGATCCAAGAAAAAATATCATCTACCATAAATAAGATGACCCATATGGAGTTTGGCCCTAGTTGATAATTTTAATACTCCCTCTCAACTAGGGAGAACTTAATCCGTTGATCCATATGTTCGGCTGTACTATCTTTGCCATCAATTCCCTGCACTGCTCTACTATGCTCTGATCTACTGAGCTCTACTTCGTTGATCTCTACTTTGCTCTACTCTACATTGATCTGTTGAGCTCTGCTCTGCTGAACCATGAAGAAGAAGAATTTATCGAGAATGTCTCATACCATTGTCTACTGACCCAAAGTCAATTTCATCTGAAGAGAGTGTGTCACATCACTTTTACTGACCCGAAGTCAGTTTCATTGATCCTAGATCAATGTCATAAGAGAGTGTCTCAAACCACTCATACTGATCCCAGATCAGTTTCATTGATCCCAGATCAATGTCACAAGAGAGTGTATCAAACCACTCATACTGATCCCAGATCAATGGAGGTCATCTTAGCATAGGGAGTACGGTAGATATAGTGATGTGTCCGTCAATAGTACTACTATGGTCCCTATCCTCATTTCCATGCTCATTGATCAGATGAGAGGTACTTCCCATGAGTCCCAGACTGCATGGGTAGGATGCCTCGATAGGAGAACTAATAATCCTGTCCATAGGAGAACAAATCATCCTGTCAGTGGATACCATGGAGAACTAATCATCTTGGCCCACAGGAGAACTAATCATCCTATTCCATAGTTTTCATGGAGAACAAATCATCCTGGTCCACAGGAGAACTATTCATCCTGTTCCATAGTTGCCATGGAGAACAAATCATCCTGGCCCATAGGAGAACTAATCATCTTGTTCCACAATTTCCACAATAGAAATAATAATCCCAACCCACAAAATAACTAATCATCCTATTCATAGCACACCACCAGGGGAGGGTGAGTCGCCTTGTGGTCATATTTTTCTCCAGTAAGTACCCCAAGCCCCCAAGAGCTCCCAGAGCTCAATGCATGCAACATGTAGGACCCTTATAAGAAGGTCTCTCAACAACTCCAAGTCATTTGGGAAAGCCATAGATTTTACCTTTCCTAGGGGCTTTGACAAAATGTCTGTGACCTGTACATTAATCTTAATGAGATGGAGCCTCCTCGCTCATTGACTTACCATATAGCAAATAAGGCAGTATCTGGTATCTATTTGTTGGAGCAATCATCGAATACGAGATTCCTCAATAATCGAATCCCCCTTCTATTTTTCACAGAGAATCATAGTGGTATTCATCATGTGTACAAACAACTCAGTTAAAAGCTTCTGCAACCATGCAGCTTCACACGAGATCATACTTGTAGCTATGAATTCAGTCTTGGCGGTGCCAATAACAACCGACTTCTACTTCTTGCTCATCCATAATATCGAAGCAGAATCCAAAGAGAACCAGCACTAAGAAGTGCTCTAATGATCCTCCACACTGCTTGCCCAGTCAACACTCGAATAATCATGCAGTTTCATATTTCTCGCAGTGTATCTCAATCCATGAGAGTTTGTGCCTCAAAGATATCTTAGAATATTCTTTGCACCAATCTAGTGAGGATCAACCAAATATGAGCTCACCATGTTAACATCAAAACATATGTCCAGACAGAAGTTCACCAAGAACATCAATGCGAATGAGTTTATGAAACTCAAAGGCATTTCCCAAATATGAATCAGAAATATTCACTTGAATGAGAGGTGTCTTTCCACTTGACGATGACTTCCTTGATTGTGCGACTGCACAGATGTCTTTCGCGAGTGTTAAGGACATGTTCTGGTTGGAGCCAAAGTGAACCTTCCTCATCCAATTCGGGTAGACTGGTTTGAATTATGCAATTTCCCCCTACCACTTCCTTGAGGCATGATACATGAAAGACTAGATGGAATTTTGAAGTTGGTGGCAAGGCCAACTTGTAGGCTATTGCTCTAATGCGCTGAAGTATTTGATAAGCTCCATAGAATTTTGGAGCTAGTTTTTGGTAGCCCTTTTCTTTGAGAGATGTTTGTTTATATGGTTGCAGCCGCAAGAATACTTGATCCCCTTCTTAAAATGTGTGCTATGAATGATGCTAGGCTACCTATTGCTTCATTCGATTATGAGCTTGATGGAGATTATCTTTGAGATGAGTGAGCATGGAGGCATAATTTTGTAGGAGTTGATCAACTTATTTCACCTTACCGAAGCCAGGGATATAAGAAATAGGTGAAGGTGGGAGTTGGCCATACACTGCTTCATATGGAGTCATCTTGGTGGCTTCATGATAGCTATTATTATACCACCATTCAGCTAAATGTAGCCAATGTACGCATTAACGCTATTTTTCTGAAGTGAAGCACCTTAGATATGTCTCCAAAGATTTGTTGATTTCTTTAGTTTGTCCATCAGTTTGGGGATGATAGGTAGTACTTAGTTGGATTTGGGTGTCGTGTAGCTTGAAAAGTTCTTGCCAAAATTTGTTGGTGAAATTCTGGGCATGATAAGACACAATGGAATTTGGCAAGCCATGCAGATTGATTATGTGGTCAATGAAAGCTTGAGCCACCATGGTGGGGGTAAATGGGTGGGGTAGAGTGCAAAAATGAGCATATTTAGAAAGTATGCCACAACCACCATGATAATGGATTTATTGCCCAACTTTGGTAGAACAATAATGAAATCCATGGCAGCATCCGTCCAGACAGAGGCAGGGAGTGGCAATGGTTGTAAGGTTCTTGGTAACCCGACTGTTTCTCCTTTGTGGCATTGACACACGTCACATTCAGCTACAAAAGTAAGATGTCATTTTTCATGCCCATCCAAAAGAAAGAATGACGAGTGCGAGCATAAGTCTTCTGAAATCCTACATTCCATGGAGTGGGATATGATTGCAATTCTTGCAAAATGCGGGTTTTGAGGGTGGATGTCCGCGATATAACTACTCGATCCTTATAGTGAAGAATCTAATCCTTCCAAGACTAGCTGACTGAGGAATTAAGATCTTCTCTCAAGTTATTAATAATTTGGGAGAGAGAGGGGTGTGAAAACCATTCCTTGTGGGCTTCTTCAATCTAATCTAGTAAGGGAAGAGAGGTTGATATCAGGGTGCTTTCATCCTCAAATTGGCAGGATAAAGGATCAACTACTACATTGTCATGCCCTTTCTTGTAAATTATCTCATAATCATATCCCAACATTTTGGCCATCCATTTATTTTGTTGCGATGAGGATAGACGTTGCTCCAAAAAATATTTGAGGCTTTGATGGTCTATGCGGATTTGGAAACACCGCCCTAATAAGTATGGTCGCCAGGTATCTACTCCATGTAAGATGGCCATCATCTCTTTCTCATAGATAGATTGACACAGATGTTTCCCACTTAGTTGTTGGCTGGTGAAAGCCAAGGGTCAATCGTCCTACATTAAGACAACAACAATACTAGTACAGAAGCATCACATTCAATGACAAAAGATTTGGTGAAGAACGGTAGTGCCAATACTAGAGTGGAACACATGGCCTGTTTGAGAGCCACAAACGCCTGTTGTGATGCATCAATCTAGAGGAATGAATTTTTCTTGAGAAGGTAGAGAGGGGTCTAGAAATGCTACCATAATTTCAGACAAATTTGCGATAGTAGCTAATGAGACCCAAGAATCCCCTTAAACTCTTCAAGGTTTTTTGTTGGGGAAAATATTGCATTACCTGTATATTTTTGGGATCAACCCTGACACCTTCACAACCCACAATGTGTCCCAAATACTTGACTTCTTCCATGCCAAAAGAGCACTTGGACAATTTGACAAATAATTTTTGATTCCAGAGTAGTTGCAAGATCAAGTCTACATGTTGAAGCTGTTTTTCCCAGGTTAGGCTGTAGATGAGCATGTCATCAAAGAAGATGAGGACAAATTTTTAGAGATATGGTTTCAACAAGTGATTCATGAGGCTTTTAAAAGTATATGGATCATTATAGAGACCAAATGCATGACGAAGAATTCATAATAGACTTCATGAGTTTAGAAAGTAGTGTTGGGAATGTCGACTTCTTTCATGAGTATTTGGTGATAACTAGAGTGAAGATCGAGCTTGGTAAAGAATTGTGCACCATGTAGTTCATCAAGCAGATCATCAACAACTAGAATAGGGAATTTGTCTTTGACAATGAGCTTGTTGAGAGCCTGAAATTTCGGACACATGCACCATTCTCCATCTTTCATTAGCACCATGACCACTTGTGATGAATAAGGACTGATGCTAGGATGAATAACATCTACTTCAAGGAGTTCCTTGATGATTTTTTCAATCTCATTATTTTTGGTGAAAGTATATTGATATGGGCACAAATTAGGCAGTTGGCCCCTCTAGACCAAAGGGATTCTATGATCATGTTCACCTCTAGAGGGTGGAAGCTCTTTAGGTTTTCAAAATACCTATTGGTGGCAGACTAAGACCTGTTGTATCTCAGGATGAATATGAAGAGCAGTGGATTCAATGGAATGGATGACATTAAACTAGGTGATGACTCCATGATGGCCCTTTTTCAACAACTTTTCCATTTGTTGCAAGCTGATGTTAGTAGGAGCACCTACCTAGAGTCCCCGTAGTGTATGAATGTGGTCATTCTGCTTAAAGCTCATACATAACTCCTAGAAACCCACTGTGATCGGGCCCAGTGTGCAAAGCCATTTAACACCCAAGACAATGTCACAACCACCCATATTAATCACAAACATGTGTGTCTTCACGTGGTAGTATCCCATATGAAGTTTAATATTTTCGCAAGGGCCTTCACATTTCATTGTCCCCCCATCAACAATAACGACTTGGAAATTATAGACTGCCCATACAAAACAATGAAAAACATCGATGACTCGCTTATGGATAAAATTATGGGTGCTTCCACTATCAATCAATACCTCTACTGGCTGATGTTTAAGAAAGCCTCAGATTTTGAGAGTTTGGGGTGCAAAAATGCCCACCAAACCATGTAGTGAGATAACTAGTTCATTTGGCATAACTGTGAGATCATTGTCATGCTAGGTTTACTCAGCTTCATCCTCTGGCCCCCGATGGGGTGGGGCTTCCTCTAATGAGCTGTGATCAGTAACATCAATTTGAAAGGAGTTTGGTTCCTTGCATTTATGCACCAGGGAGTATTTTTCATCACAGTAGTAGCACAATCTTTGTTTTCGTTGTTCAACCATCTCTGCTGGAGACAAATTTGAACCTTAAGTGTTTGAGTAGGGCCCTGAACCTCGGTGGGATGCCCCTTGGCTACGAAATTTGGACGAGTAGATTGGGCAACTAAAGCAAGTTCCACTTCGTCAACCTTTGTGCAAGTGTCTATCCATGTAGGTGGTTGGTGGATCCGGACATGTGCTTGGATGGCTTCTTTGAGACCATTGATGAAACAAATCCAAGCAGAATTCATCTCCTAAACCTTCTATTCGGATGGCCAATGTCTCAAAGGATACAATGTAGTCTTTTACTATGCTTGTTTATCGAAGCTTAGTAAGACAACCCAAAAAATTATATTCTCTGTTAAAGTGGTCATAAAGGGCCGAGTTATGTTCCCGGGATAACGTTTCACTTGCCACTACCACCATTGTCATCTCTCTTGGTCCAAGTAAAAGGCTCCCACATGTAGTTTAGTTTGATCACCATAGATATCGTTCAGAATGAAATATTGTTACATTTGTGCTACCCATACTGCTGGATCAGAGCCATCAAATTTATACATGTTCAACTTGGGTGGCCGAGAGTGGGAATGTTGGTGATTTCCATGGAAGTGAATATGATGGCTAGATTCTCCTTCAAGGTGTTCATCAATACTATGCACCTCCTAATGAAACCCTGAAGTGATCTTAGTGAGGTGTGCAATCGATGCTAAAATTTTGTCCAGTTGTTCCTTGTTTCAAGGTGCTCAATATTCTCATTGGCCATGACTTGAGCTCTGGTTTCTACCATACAAAGATCTCGGTCACTTGAAGTCACTTCGAAAATTTTTGGGACTGGGATCAGCTCATCGTCCTAAATCTTATGGGATAAGTCTCTTTTACACATCTCGGGAAGGCCTCAGATATATATATATATACACACACACACACTCCGAACAGATTTTTACTCCCTACTGATCAATATTGTAGTGGCCAAATTCCAAAAAACTTGATCCTGCCCAATGTCTTGCAAAATGCAGAACCACACTATAGCAACAACAATCCTCATTGTGTAGAGAGTCGGATCTTCCTGCGAAACTCCAACTGCTAAATGTGAGATGCAATGCGGCAGTAGAACCCCAACTGTTGGATCTGATTGATGTGGCATTGAAAAACCCCAACTGTTGGATCTGATTGGTGCAACTTTGACAAAACCCCAACTGCTAGATTTGAACTGTACTGTAGCGGTAGAACCCCAACTCCTGGATTTGATCTGGAAGATAAGATAATGGGCGATATTTAGAGCACAGAGGGAACTATGGTCACAAAGGAGTTTCAGGTGCTATAGATCGCAATATACATAAGGGTTCAACAATAGTACTTGGCCCAATCTTTTAGGGAAATAACTAAGGAGGATCAACTGTACCTTTAGCTGTACTACCCGACTACCCTATCGTACACATGAGAAATCTCCCCGAGTGCTATTCTCAGTGTACTATGGCAGCAAGCTGGCTGACAGATTATTTATGACAAGGTTTCAAGCGATCCTAAGGGGCTTCTGATATACCCAAAGGGTACATGGAAGTGCAGTCTATGCACGGTTATGTCTAATGTGCTACTACTCGAAGGGGTACCCACATGGGTTACAAGGGAGTCCAACAAGCATGACCACCTCTTGTATTTCTTGCATGCATGCCTCCCCAAATCCGTAGGTTTATGCACTCAACGACAGATCTCATGGTTTAAAGACACTAGAACACGTCTCTAGCCTAAAAAGGTTTCTGCAAAAATTGTAGGTACAATCGGCCCTGGGAAGTGCTATGATACCACTTGTTATGCTCTTGACTTGTGAGAAATTACAAAATACCAAATATGCGAGGAAATACAACCCAAAATACAGAATAAAATGCGGAAAAAAACAAGTATTTTATTATTCAGAGATAAATGAAATGTTCACTTGCCTCTTCAAGGGGGAAACCTTCAGAAGAGTAGAGCTCAATTACAAAATAAGACTCGATGATATTTCCCTTCTAACTATGACTATTTATAACTAAATGAAGTTCAACTACCAAACGACTAGTGCTCCTTTGCATAACATGGGTTAACCACTTTATTTATTAATTATGGCCTGTTTGCAACTAACTGTGGTCCCTTTCTAAAATGTGGGTCAACCACTTACAATTTTTAATACAATATTTATTGACTTTGTAACTAACTATGACTATGACTTGACCCCATTGGGTTTATTACATAAATAAAGGGGTTACGGTTGGACCCTAACACTTGAAACGTTGATAATAAAAATATCTAATGTGGAGCAATTTTTGACATCACAATTTCAAGATCATCACCATAAAAATATGAAAACACTAATCAGCTCCTTGTATGAAAGGGAAATCTAGCTTGAGGTTCGTACTTTTGAGAAAATCATGGTGAAAATAGAGAGGAGAACAACGAATCTACGCTGTGTAAAAAAATGGAGAGATTTTGATTTCATGCTAAGATCAATTTATATTTAGATATATTAATTTCTCTTTCAACTTATAACATTATTAATATTGATCTCATACTATCAACTATTTTCATTGACGCTTTCTCTATTGATCATACATTTCTCATTCTCTCCTTCTCGACCTTTTTCTTGATGATGGATCTTGGTTTGTACTTGGCCTGACTTCTTTCTAGTTGTTCCTGTACTGCTTGGTGAATTTCTTAGATATGTTCAATGAGCTTGGTTGCTTTGTCCACATCATTGTGTCCATCAACTGCTATGTCTTTTCCAAAGACAAAATCCAAGGGAGACCTTGTTGTAAAACCAAAACAAGTCTCAAAAGGAGATCACTGTGTAGAAGAGTGTTTATCACGGTTGTAAGCATGTTGCACATAACATAAATGTTCATCCCAAAGATTGGGATGCTTGCTGCAATAGCCCTTGAGAAACTAGATCACTGTCCTGTTGACCACCTCTATTTGGCCATGTGTTTGTGGATGAAATGCTGTGCTTTTCTTTAATCTGGTGTCCATCAATTCCCACAGACTTGACCAAAACTTCCCAACAAATCGGGAATCTCGATTAGATACAATGGAAGTGGTAACCCAAAATGACCCCATACATGCTGAAAGAACAACTTCGCTGTTTTTTCAACTGTAATTTGCTTGTTACAAGGTATTAAAATACACATTTTTCTGAACCTATAAACAATAACATATAAATAATCATGGCTTTTTCTAGATTTTGGCAATCCCCCAAAAAAGTCCATGGAAATACTTTCCCAAGGACAAGAAGGAATTGGAAGTGGAGTGTAGAAGCCTAATTTTCTATGACTGGGCTTGCTAGCACACATAGTACACCCTTTAATATATCTAGAAACTATTTCATGCATTCTTGGCCAATAACAGAACCTTTGAAGCTGTGCAACTGTTTTACTTACACAAAAACGCCCTGATATTAGAGAAGTATGTGCTTCTTGGATTATGTTGACTCTTTCAGTTTGAGGAATGCATAACTTTCCCAAATGATATAAGAGTTGGTATTTAACATGATAATCCAATTCTTCTACTTGTTTGCCTTGACTTAAAGTTGCATATACATCTTTAAAATCTACATCTTGAGCATATTGTTCAATGTAGCTTTCATGCATTACTGAGTTATGATTAAGTATAGTAGATGCATTTATGATTGGTCTTGATAGCATATTTGCAACCTTATTGTGTATGCCTTTCTTATATATGATGACAAGATGGAACTATTGTAGAAAAACCATCCACCTATAGTGTCTTGATTGCTGCAATTTAGTTTGTGAGTGCAAATATTGAAGTGGTTGATGATCTGCATGTATAATTGTTTCTTTTCCCATTAGGTAATGTTTCCACTTTTTCACACTTTGTACTAATGCATACAATTCTTTATCAGATGTGGGATAATTAACTACTGCATAAGTAAATGTCTCAGAATGATAACATATGGGTTTACCATGTTGCATCAACGCTGCTCCCATGGCATAGTCACTGGCATCTGTTTCAATCTCAAGTGGTTGTTGAAGATCTGGCAGTGCTAGTACTGGTGTTTTAGTAATTGTTTCTTTCAAGGTGTTGAAGGCTTTTTTCTGTTTGCCTCCCCACTAAAACACATTGTTCAATCATATTAAAGCATGTAAGGGAGTTGCAATCAAGGAAAAGTTAGCAATAAACTTTCTCCAATATTGTACTGCTCCTATGAAACTCCTAACTTCTGTAGAAGATTTGGGTTTAGTCCAGTTCAAAATGACTTCAACCTTAGAGGGGTCTATCTTCAATTCACCACCCCCTACAATATGACCCAAATAATTTAAAGATGTTTTGTCAAATTCACATTTTGATAACTTTACATAGAGATTTTCTCTTTTCAAAACATCTAAAGTTTGCTTTACATGCTTCAAATGTTCTTCTCATGTTTTACTAAAAACAAGAATGAAATCTAAGTATACAATTACAAAATCATCAGTAAAAGGTCTGAGTACATCATTCATAACTCTCATGAAAGTGGCAGGAGCATTAGTTAAGCCAAAAGACATAACCAACCATTCATACAACCCTTGCTTTGTTTTGAAAGAAGTCTTCCATGCATCTTGTTCTGCTACTCTGACCTGATGATAGCCACTACGCAAGTCCAACTTGGAAAAGTAAATTGCTTCTTTCAACTGATCTAGTAGATCATCTATGTGAGGAAGAGGATAACGATTCTTGATCATTATTTTATTCAGTGCTCCATAATCAATGCACATCCTCCACGAACCATGTTTCTTTCTCACCAACACAATTGGAGATCCACATGGTGATGTGCTTGGCCTTATGAACTCTTTATCCAGCAGCTCCTGTACCTGCTTCTTGATATTTGAATTCTCTAGAGCAGATAACCTGTACGTTTCGACATTAGGCAATGGAGCATCTTGCTGCAAATGAATATCATGTACTATTTCACTTTTGGGTGGCAGACCTTTAGGTTCTTGAAATAGGATATCATATTCTGAAACAACTTTATCTAAATCAGCTTTCTGTTTAGCATCACAACCTTCAAATACATTGGTTTTATCAAGGGTCTTTTCCTTTACAACCATTACTAAAAATTTCTTGCATGAATTTACAATTCTTTTCATCTTCCTTGAGTTTATGAGAGAATATTTATTTTTGAGTTGATGAGCTCTTACAATATATTCTATTCCATCTTTTGTGAGTTGATACTTATTTTCAGTTCTATAGAAAATGGATTTTCTATCATACAAGTAAGGACTTCCTAAAAAAATACCACATAGATCCAAGGGAACCATATGCAACTCAACCTCATCTACAAAAGTTGACCCAATAGCAAACCTAAGTTTACATTGTCTAGTCACTTGTAGCTTTGCTTTATCACATACCCAACCTAATGGATATGGTTTCTTGTGAGGTGTTGTTAGCAATCCCAACTTCTTTACACTTGTTTCAGAAATCAAGTTTACTTGTGATCCACTATCAAATAAAGTATCAATCTTTTGGTGCCTGGAAATAACTGTAATATGAAAAAACTCATGCCTTTTCCTCTCATTATCTTCATTATCAATAGATTGTGTAGAAATGCTTGTAGATGCTTCAGAATTTTTACCTTTTATACCTGTGGCTGTGACTGTTGTTTCATCACCTGATTTTGACCCCAAGTCCTTCTGAATAGCAGCAACAATCTTCTTCTTCTTACCACTGAACTTTTTAGGTTTCAGCTCCAAATGCAAAGATGAACAATGTTCATCATTGTGTCCATCCTTCTTGCAGTGAGTGCATGAAGGTTTTTACTTTTGTACAATGTTTTCCTTCCATTTATGCTTCTTCTTTTCCTTGTTCTTGCTTGTAGAGGGTTTTGATGGTCCCCCAATCTCTAGGTTCACATTATTGCCTCTAGCCTCTAGATGTGTAGCCTAAACTAATACATCATCTAGACTAGTGGGATTAAACATGAGAATGGTGTGCCTTAAATAGCTATGCATACCACCTATATACTTCAACAAAGTTTCAGGTGAGTCTAGGAATATGCCTAGAGTTAAAGCTCTTTTTCTAAATTCCTGGGTATAGCTTTGTACACTTTGGCCCTTTAATTAGTGAAGAGTTTGCCCAACTCATCATTTCTCGCTACATATAAGCTAGTGGATAGAACTGTTTTTTAATGGCATAAACAAATTCATTCCAAGCAGAAAGAATTTTACGATGTCTCTTCAGATCAGCTTGTGTCTTTCCTTCCCACCACACTAGGGCAGTTCCTCCAAGGCGAAGTCTAGCTAGCTGAATATTTCTCCTTTCTAAATCAATGTTCTGCACCTTGCAATATACATCAATATGTCTAATCCAATTATCTAGCTTTTCTGCATTTAATTCTCCATCATAGATTGGAAATCAAATTTCACATCTAATTTAATCACAAATGTTTTCTTCTTTTTCCTTTCAGGGCTAGGAGATGAGGATGATGGAGGTGATGGTGGAGGAAGCTTTTCCCCTTTCCCTTTTCCCTCTGGGGCATCTAGAGAAGGTTCCTCTACTCCTTTGTCTTGTTTGGAGGTTGAATTATTTTCACCTCGACCTTTCTTAAATTCTCGATGCATCTCTTTCACCATGGCTCTCATGGTCATGAAAATTTCCATGAATTGAGATTCTAATTCCAATGGAGTTTTTTCTACCATTATCCTCCTAGGATAGACTCTTCCAATTTCTGGATTAGCCTCAACAAGTTCTCCTTCTCCTAGTTTGAGCTTTGACCTAGTTAACATTCATCAATCCAGCACAAGCTTGTCTAACCTTATAAAACCTAAAGGCTCTGATACCACTTAATTTGAAGATGAGATCTTAGACTAAGATTAAGGTATTACTGACTCATGTGCACATATTTTCCTTTATTACTTAGTGCAACGGATCGATAAGATTGCGAATAACATAGACAATGAGAAGTTAGAGAAACCTAATAGACAAACAAACATAACACATCAAGTTTAATATGCAGTTCACCCAAAACTCTTGGGCTATGTCTCCTAGTCCAACCTTTAGTGGTGACCTCTCTATTATGTCTTCATGAGCAGAGTTTTACAAAATGTGAATTCAAATTGAGTCTCAACACAACATATACAAAACAACGGGAGTTTTGCTTGAATCCCTCAAGCCTCTCTAAGTACATAGAATCGTTCTCTCACTCTTTGTCTTTATCTTATCTCTATCTCAACACTACCTGCTCTCTTGCTAATGTCTCTGTCATTCAATGGCTTTTTAAGACAATCGCTGCTGTCTATTCGTTTCCTCTTCTAGGCTCTTTGGCTCCTGGCTTCTGTTTGCTCAAACACCCCCTGAGCATTAAACAATCATGTTTGAATGTTTCTGGGTATGATGGCCACCTGTTCTGTAATGGAAGGGACCATCGATGCCTTTGAAATCCCAAAAATGGTCGTTCTCTATTTACATAGAGAAATACTCTAAAACACGGGAAAATCCCCCAATTTGCCATTTATCGGACTTCAAAAATCATTAATTCTACCCTATATTCCATTGGGTCTGCCTTTAAATTGCTATTGCAAGTCACATAGGCGTGGGTTCCTTTGTATTTGGGTTTATTGTTAAAAATCCCAAATACAAAGAAAATCCTGACAAAATGGCTCATTATCAGACTTGAAATGTTATATATTCACATATATAAGTTCCATCAGGTCCGAATATATATCACATCACATATTTCCTTTGGCTTCCGATCGTCGATTGCACTGATTAGCCTTATCGGCTATCAACACATCGCATGGTCGTTGGCCTTATCGGCATAATCCCTTTATATTGCTTGGATTTGATATTGCAATGCAATATTATTGCAATCACATGTCGCATAGTCCCCAAGCCGTTTGGTAAGCGTTCCTTTGTATGTTGGCGATGTGATATTCCGATATCACAATCGCATATCACTGATCCATTGGGCCATGGTTAAGTCCATATATATATATATATATATATATATATATATATATATATATATATATATATATATATATAGATATATAGATATATATTAGCGATGTGATATAGCGTGGATATATTTGGATTGTCAGATCTGCGCGCTTGATCGACGGTCCTCGTCTAATCGCGCTTGACCACCATCTTAATTTCCATAATGCCACCCCCGATTGCCTCTGCTTGCCATCGCCGATTGTGATATGGCAATCATATCTAGACCATTAATCGGCCAGATTCGATGGCTCTTATGCATTGCTGTCCAAGACTCTGATAACTCTATTTTTGGCAAGTTCTTCATGTTTTTCAGGCCCGATAGTGTAGTTCGACTTTTGCAAGGTTTTTCCTTATGCGATAGTTTTTGATTTTGAAGACTTAGAGGGTGTTTTGGATCAATAAGTATCAAATAAATTCCCAACCAAGTCTTTAAAGTTTATCTTGTGTCTACTAGCTAAAAATGGGTCCTCATCTAGCCCTAGAGGATTAAGGTTGGAATCATTATTTGAAATAATAGATTAATTAGTTATTGTTCCAACACTAAATTCTCCTAGCAAGAGGATCTTGTCTTTATTTCTTAGATTGTAAATATATTTTTCTAATCCATTGTAAATACAACTTTTATCCATATTTTTTTTATCATAAAAGGTAGCACTAATAAGCATGGGATAATGTCAAAGGATCTTAGCTATAGTAGTTTAGTGAAAAAATCATTTCCCAAGCTGTGTGGGTTTAAGTGTTCAGATACATGTTGTAACTGGCATGTTTGTGGCATTTATGAAATAGTTGTATCAGGTGTAACAGTGGTAGTTGACCTTTTGATGTTACCAATTCTCGTTCTAGTTAAAAATATAAAAGCATGAAATAACATATTCTCTTTATAGAGATGGATATTGGTTATCTCCACGCTATGAAGACTATTTTGGATTTATTAAGTCTAGCCACCAGTATGATAACAAATCATGCAAATGCCTCCTTATTCAGGAATTTCGTCAATCAAGATGACATCATTTCTGTCTCTGGTATCTTCTCTATCTCCCCATATCCTTTAAGAGATCTTATCAAGTATCTTGGGTTCCATATAAAACCAAATGGTTATTAGATACAAGATTGGGCCTGGCTCATCACAAATATTGAACTCCGAATTAGGCACTAGTACAATAGAGGGATTTCCAGAGAAGGTAGATTGATTCTCTACCAAGAATATGAGACAATTCCTGTTTATTGGTTATAGGCATGGGACAAGGATTTTTGTCGTTTTTCACTTACAACATGGTCTTCAATAGTCATCCCTAGGCAACTGGGAGGTTTGGGTTTAAAAAATCTTGTTTGGTTCTATAAGGCACTTGCCGCTATGGAGGTGTATATGTTAATTTAGGGTATGGGGATTTGAGCACAAGTCATATCAAAAAAATGTATAGGTTGTTCTTCAATTCTAGATTGGATTCTTACTCCTAGGTTATTTCTAATGTTTAGATCATTGGTTTGGAGAACTCTCAAAAATTATTCTTTTGTCATCCTATAAGGTTTCTAGTGGAGGATTAGGAATGGTCCCAAAATTCTTCTTGGAAAAGATCCATGGATAGGCTGTGGAGACTCTCACATCCTATTTTATCAACTCATCCAAGATTTGCACACTCTTGGAATCTTCTTCTTAAGTCAGGTAACTGTTCATATGGGTCATTTGGGCCACCAATCTTGGAAACAGTTTGTTGGCTTGTTGTTGGAAGGGGATCTAACTGCAAAATGGAGTAGGTACATAGATTCTCTTTGCCATACTCTTGTATCTCTCTCAAATTCTAAAGAAAATTTGGTTTGGTCTAATACCCCATCGGGTGGCTATAATCCCATATTTTGTTATCTATCACTAATCCATCGACCTTTGGCCTACCTTCCTCCTTGGCGGGAAACAAATATTTGGAAACAAATATTCCACCCAAAATATAATTATTCATGTGGCTAATCCTTAAAAACAAAGCACTAATGTGGGATATCTTACATAAAATATCTCTCTTTGGGCCTATTAGATTCCCACTCTGTATGGAAAATGTTGATAACATCCCACATAGTTTCATCACACTAATACTTATGGGTGCAAAATCCGATAGTGGGGGAAACTATGGATAAAATCGGAAACTATCAGAAGTTAAATGTATTTTTTTTTTTTTAAATCCCGATGGTTGTTAGATATCCAACGTGATTCCCTTTACCATTGAATATCTGACAAATGCCAGGCTGTCATCAAATAACAATGAATTCCACCATTAATGGATTTTTTCAGTTGGAAAACTTCTAATATCAAACCACTTTACATCGGAATTCCAACACACACACACACATATATATGTCTATATATATAATATAATATATATATATATATATATATATAATATATATATATATATATATATATATATATATATATATATATATATATAATATATATATATATATATATATATAATAATATATATATATATATAGATATAGATATATAGATATATATATCTGTGTGTGTGTGTAGAGAGAGAGAGAGAATCAAATATCGTATAACTTCGACATAGTTGGTACACTTGCAATGATTTTGAAAGATTATAGGCCTATTTTGAGGTTAATTTTTTGAAGAAAATCATCATTGAAAGTTTGGTGAGGAAAAATGTCACATAACATTCCTCAAGGGGGCATGTGATTGACATCGGGAGATTAGAAGGATCAAAAATCTAATTTCCCATGTAAAATATGCAAGGGATTGAAGATAATGAGGCTTCTAATAACAATAGGCAAAAATCCTTTTAAATACTATGGACACGCTGAAGGCGAGCATGAATATAATCCATTAGTAAGTTATTTTTATATTCTTTTGGGAGATATTTGACCTATGTTGGCATCTTGATGTGGAGGAATATTGTTTGATATTATAGTTTGGGTCGATTAAGGGCTTAATTAGTTTAAGAGGTTAGGGATAAGGGCCTATTTTTTAAAGCTTTAGGGATTAGGGATTAAGGGATCAGCGGTTAGGGGTTTAAGGGCTTAGGGGAATGGGGTTAAGGTGTTAGGGGGTTGATGTATGTTTAGTGGATTAATTAGGACCTAGAGGATTTAGAGGCTAATGGGTTTTTAGGGAGCATTATTAATAAGTTTTTAAATTATTATGCACATTTACAAGATGGAAATAGTAAATACAATTTTATAGGAAAGAAGAAAATAATTATATAATATATTGTGATAAAATTTTATAAGATAATAATAAATATAATTACAAAATAAATTAAATAAAAAATTTGATTAAAAAATAAAATAATTATAAAGAAAGATAATGAATGAAGATAAAAGGAGTGGGGTTTATTTAAGTAAGATGATAATTAAAAAAAAGATTTTTTTTAATGAAAATGTTATATAAAAAGAGAATACTTATTTATTAATAAATTTTTAAATTTATAAATCTTTTTATTATATAAAATAATACTTTTTTTGTAAATTTAATTCTACTGTTATAAAATAACATTTTTTCATAAAAATTTTAGCTTAGAAAATATTTTGTTACAAATAAAACAACAATTTCGTCTCTAAAATCAAAGTGAAGTAATGTGTGATAATAATAAGCATTGTCCATTTTCCCCTGATGGGGGTGTACGAATGGAAGGACTATTGGTCTCAGGGTGCACTCCCCTTGGCATGTGATAGACACGTGGAGACTAATTATGGTAATAATGGGTCAAGGTGACATCCTTCATACCCTTCCAAATGTGGCATTGCATGTTATAATGGCTCTCAAGCTCATGGGAATGGTTAATGTGAAGCGGGAGATGAATGGTGGTTGTAGGGTGGTGGGCTTGCTTGAGGGTAGCCATGCACACTCATCCTAGAAGTTAAATCATCAAATTCGAACTGTGACAACCTTGAATGCAACTTTTTGTGCTCTAGACAACTCTTGGGCGTTCATTTAGGACCTTGGGGAGAATTTATCCTGTTCGCTAGCCCTCAACCATGGTCTTTAGTTCGAATGTGGCATTTATGCCTCCATCCAGTGGAGTGGCCTTCTTGTCAGCTTGAAGCTATGAAAATTGCAAGTATATGAAGTCTTTTCATTAATGTTCTATTTTGAAGTTTTCTTTCAGAAGTTTCAGAAATTGGTGTGCTATTGGTGGAAATTGCTTGTTTTTCTGAGCTTGAGCTCAAGGGAGCATGACGGACACCCAATTTGGTGGGTAAGGACAATTTATATAGGTTTTTAGGGCCTTCAATCCTGGGGGCACGAGGATGTGATTAGAGTTTTATGGGTGGGTACTACTTTGAGTCTTGGGAACTTTGTTTCTGGTGGTTTCTCGGATGGTCAGGGTGCCTTCTATTTAGCCCTTGTTTGGTCCTGGTTATTTGTGGGTCTTATCTGGGTAGAAGGATTATTTCATTTCATTTTCCATTTGGCGGCCTTGTGTAGTCTGCAACCTTATGGGCAGGGTGGGTTTGTCAATCTCCTCCCAATTTTTGTTCTAGCGTCAAAGTACATTGCCTAGGGGCAACCAAGTCTATGGTTTCCATTGTCATAATGGGTTTTCCCTTGCATTATTGTCTAGTGGTGGTGTTCCCTATCTATGGTTGCAGGGGTGGGGTCTCTGCAGAGGCTAGGGTCATATTTATTTTGCAAGTCAAGGATTACAACTTAACTTCCACAATGCCTCGCTAGTGTGGCTAGCCTTGTCAAGGCAGTCGTTAGCATGGGTATGCTTGACATTTCCCAGCTAACCACAGTTTTTCATCAGTGGATTCAGAGAGCAGGGATTGTGTGGGGGCTCTCGCTCAAGATCAATATCATTTTCCAGGTCACATGGACATTCTAGTCACCATGGACTAAATTGCGACACAACTAAGAGGAATCCAGGTCAACTTGGACATCTTCAGGGAACATAGATATGATGACAGGAACAAGCTCGTGGCATACATGAATGACATCTAGTTTAGTCATAATGAGATTTTGGAGTAGTTGGCCAACACCCTCCGAAGTCAACATCGGACAAATGAGCGCCTGCATGTGTTGGATGCCTGATTTGAACACATAGATTACCACATGCATGAAATATATAATTTGTATGTTGCGCCTCCTCTGCACCCTCCCCAACTTCATCCTTCACAGTATGCTCTTTTTTTGCTTGTTATTTTTGTCTCCATTTTGTCAATAAAGAGGGAGCACATAATGTTGACAATGATTTTTCCAGGTATTAATTTGTTTAGAATTTTTTTTTTTTTAACACAATAACATCTCATTTGTCTTGTTTGTTTCATAATTATGTCTTATATTTTTTTGTTTACTCATATATGTTCAATTTTGTCTTATAAGTACGTCTTATATTTTTTATATAATCATATATGTAGTAATTATGAATTGTATGTTAAATCAATTAGGTAAGTACCAGGTCAAAGATATGAATGTATATATCGAGCCTCTTATCAATGAGTTAGTGGACTTATGGAATGGTGTCACTATGTATGATATCTCTAGGCTAGTAGATGCAAAAAGGGAATTTGAATTCCATGGAATGCTTGCACGGAAAATTCACGATTCCCTAGGGATAACACATTTTTGCGGTATGTTATAACATTAACCCGCACTTTAATAGTGTTTAATTTTATGAAGTTCATTTCATGTGTGTTTTTTAAATAGTCCCTTCATTTTACATACTTAAAATAATTGATATAATAATTATTCCATCTCTTGCAGGTCTTTAAACAAAGTGTTAATTTGCTTGTCTATTTTTTGGTCCTAAGATGAAATCTCGTCATCCAAGAAGCTTAGAAAAAGAGGTGTTTGATGTATCTAGGCACTTCCTTTATAAGAACCATAGTACTGAGGTATCGAAAAACATATTTTCAATGGAAAGAAGAGACCAGATTAAGACCACAAAGAATGACACCTCATGCATGGAAGTTTCAATATAATAGAGTCCCTCAAGGTATGGATTGAATTGTTTATGTATCAATATACATGGTATGTTTGGAATATTTTATATTTGTATTGTATTTTATTCACTGTATTAATTGAAAAGTATTGTTATTACAATACATTTAACTGTGATTCACCTTATGGTTCATCAAGGCATTAATAATAAGGCACTTCCATGAGGAATGAAAAGTTAACTTGAGCAATTCAATAGACACCCCTACTACGAGCTCCTAGAAAATGTTCATTTGTTTTATACAATGCACATAAGGAAGAATGTAATAGAGACCTTATGATGAATCTTAGACGGAAGGAAGGATAAAAAAAAAAATCAATATTTGTTTGCAATGACATTAAGTAGGCCAACCATGCAATGCAAAGTGTGATTCATTCAAATAGTGATGTATACAACGGAAATATGAGCACCCTTCCAAGGTTATTGACAGAGAAGCAAAGAAAGGATGTTAAAGAGGTTATTGAAAAAAATAATTTTCCAACTGGATTTTATTCAAACATAAAGAATATCCAAACAAAGAAAGGTGAATTAGGTGGGGTAAAAACTCATGATTGGAATAGTTCATTAAGTTAATTAGTTTGGTTTATATATTTGTACATTGGTGAAACATCTTGCTAGTGTTTTTTTTTCTACTAATTTGGGAATAAATAATGATCGATCATTATTTTTGTTAGAGTATGTTCTACCTCTATCTCTCCTAGACAACTTTAACAACAACGTCAAACAAGTTATATATGATCTTGGCAAATAAATGAAGTAAGTGGAGATTCATGTGCAAAGTGTAGTTTGTTCAATAATTTGTTGTACAAATTATATTTAACTTCATGTGTTTTACTTGTCATGTATGATATACTTTTTTGTTGAAGCCTGTGATTTTCTTACTTCATTTGTAGATGGTTTTCATATAAAGAAATCTCTAAAGAAGATATAAGTATTGGAGGAAACAAATTCCTAGTCTAATGTGTGAAATGTAAAAGTTTCTACCTCTGACATTTTTCAATGCACAATAACACTGCCTCATACACCAAGTCAAACAGATTGAAAAGTGTTGACCTGTACACATAAGATCAATGTGGATTGTTGAGAGGCATTTGAAATCACTGAAAGCTTTGGTCATACAAATAGCACGTTCTTAAGGTTATTTGGTAGAGGGATATATGGTATATCAAACCATGGTTTATATTAGTCAATATAATCCCACAATAGGAAAATTTATTAATGTATTGGATTTCATTTGGGATGTCAACTCCATGAACAAATTTGAAGGGGAGCACCTAATGGGGAAAGGTAGAACGAGGAAAGTTAAATGTAACTAGATAATGGGGATTTAAAGTACATTTGAATTTTTTGTTTTTATGTATATCGTAATTATTTAATTTTTAGTATTCCTACATAATCCTTTATTATGAAGGTATAACATGGTAACTATATGTGTGTGTGTGAATTGTTTTATTTTGATACAATTGACCAAGAGTGGGATGCAATACATTTAAACATTGCAAACAATCTTGAACCATGAAAACAAACTAATAATGGTAGGTTATCATGGTATGGTGTGTCTACATAGGTCAAAGAAGTTGGACATAGAGGAGATACCAATCTTACACAAAAGGAAATTAATTTAGCATATGGTTTAAAAGATTATGAGGAAATCATATTCGCCCATATTACTTAGTCTTTTTTTACAATTATATTGATGCACGTGGCATGTTTTTTTTTTTCTTATTTTGCAAAATTTCCAAGTATATATATGTTTATCAATTGACGATCCATTTTTTTTTGCCATATTGCAGTTGAAACACCACAAGGAATTGTGGTGCAATGGCCACAAATTTCACAACAAAAGGTTGGATGAAAAGATGATTTATTTTTTATTTTTTATAGTGGGATAACTGTAGTATTTCAGGGTATCAATGTTTCCTCTAGAAGTGATAGGCATCCAGAAGTTTCTGATAGTTGATACTATGGGTATCTCGATGATATACTTGAATGTGATTTTAAATCCTTCAAATTAGTTTTGTTTGATATGAAATGGTTTAGGCTACAAATCCATGAATGTGACCCCAATATAACTGTTATTGAGCATGCTAATGGATTTACCATCGCTAATACAAGGAATGTGGAGCGAGGATCAAATCCCTATGTTCTTCCAATCCAATGTGAACGAGTATTTTACGTAGAGGTTCTAGGTAAAGCGAGCTAGTCATATGTTCTTATATATGATCCAAGAGGAAGGTTGGTAAACTATAATGTAGTGGAAGAAGATGATGTATAGGAATAGGGGGTTCATGTGTCATATAAATACATTGAATAATTTAAAGGATATGTTAATCGAGACAATGTTAATTTGGATGAACTAGATGATATTGCCGACGTGTCAGACGAAGAATTTGAGGAAGTCAAAAAAAATGTAGAAGAGCATGTTCCAGATGATGATAATGATGATAATGATGATCCTAATATGGCGAATCCTTTGAACATGAATTCTGAACTGAATGATACAAATTATGATTTGTATGAGGAAGAATATTAATGATATCAAAATGTTGAAATGTATGAGGTATGCATTTATATGTTTTCAGTTGGTTTTTTCTCTTTTGTTGACATTACTTTTTTATTTTCCTAGTTTTTATGTTTGATTGTTACTACATTTCTTTAAAATATATTGTAGTAGATACATTGGGTATTACATAATTGAGAGTGATGTGAGGGGAAGGAGTGTCCATATGAGCTTCCACCATCATGTGGTTGGCCTTGTTTAGTAGATAATATATTTTTCTTGAAGCGAAGAAAATCTCATTTAGGTTTATACCATCATCTCAAATTTTAACTTTGGTTCGTCTAATAATTTCCAAGGTTTTCCATTTACTAATTAGTGGAAATTATGCTTTGACGCCACATAGAGTGACATGTGGATGAGGCCAAAGAAAAACCTAATTTCAAATGACTAATTCATAGAGTTCATAAATGACAAACCTAAGTTCCAATCAAAATGACATGACAAGCCTACGTTGAATTCATCGTCATCGTCATCATCGTCCTCTTTTTCATCAATATAATCATTAAAATCATCACCACCATCAGCATTATAATCCTCATAATAATTAACATCAACATCCTCGTCGTTGTCATCATCATCATTACCATCCTCCTCATCATCATCGTTGTCATCATCATCATCTTCATTGTTGTCGTCATCATCATTTTCATCAACATCATTATCAAAACCATCATCATCGTTATCATCATGATCACAATATAATCACATATTTATTGTCATCATCATAATCATTTCAATCATGATCCATGTCATTGTCATCATCATCATCATCATCATCATCATCATTAATGTCATCATCATCATCTTTTTTGTTATCGTCATCATCAACATAATCGTTATCATCACCATCATCTTTGTCATCTTCATCAAAATCATCATCATCGTCATGTTTTTCATCAACATCATCATCATCATCATCGTCATCATAATCATCATCAACAAGAACATCATTGTCGTCATCATCATCATAATAACCATAATCATGATCAACAACAACATTATCATTGTCAACATCATCATCATCATAATCATCATAATCATCATCAGAAACAACATTGTCATCGTCATCATCATCATCATCATCACCCTCAACATTATCATATTTGTCTTCATCATTGTCATTATGTCATCACCATTTGAATCGTTATTGTCATCATCGTTAGCATCATCATCATCATCTTCAACATCATATAGATCAATGTTATGTTATAATTCCATGTACATTCCCTATTTAAGTAATCATTAAGTGTTTCAAAAACATGGTATATCCACTCAGGTCGAACACCTTATGGAAACCACACACACACATAGATCAAATATTAGTGCATTGGTGTTTACAACGTTAAAATCTTTAAATCATGAAATAGTCCATGACCCCAACCAACATGACCACTTGAGGCAATATATTAATACAAAATAAAAATAATTTACAAGAGCACATCTCAATAGTCAATCATTGGTAAATGACCCTCCATGATCTTTAAATAGATATCATGGACCAATCATGGATCAAGTACTATTAGGAGATAAGATGAATTGTGAAATCACTTTATGTCTTGAACATAATTGTGACTATTAGGTTAAATATTTTTATAGAAACACACTTGAGAAACACTCTTTATCTAAAGACACATTGGTCCAATTTTAACTTGAGTAAATCCAAAGTGTCTAAATATCTTAATTGTAAGATCTAGATTTTGGGAAGGGAAGCAACAAAGTCATAGTGCTGAAATTTTATAATGCATAATAGGTGTTCTCATTATATTGAAATAATTGTTGGATTTTTCTTATATTTAGAACCAAGACATGTTTGCTACTAGTGAATGAATAACATCTAAGCAATATATGTCAAGGTTTCATCCATTTTTTGTCATTATTTGTGTTGAAAAAATTGATGGATCTATGATTTAACCAAAATTATCCCAAATAATTGAAGCATATGGACCAAAAGTAGCCCAAATTTACCTAAATTAGCCCCTAAATGATCCCAATTACCTCTGATTAACATAAATTAACCCCTAAATGGTACTTGATTATAACATTGTTTATTACCTTATCATTGAGTATTATTGGCTCAATGTTATGCTATAAGTCCATGGTTATTCCATATTTAAATAATCGTTAATCAGTGTTCCATATGGAGGAGAAAACCTGGATGAGAGAAAAAACAAATATGGAAAATAAATGACGAAGCTTCTACAATTTATCAAGTACTTGTTGAAGAATATTGAAGTTTCAACTCGTGTCAAACCTACATAGAGTGACTTGTGAATGGGGCCAAAGCTGTGATTTTTTTCTTTTCAGTTTGTGCTTGTATGCATTGAAATTTGTCATGGTTAGAATAGATGCATGCATTGACGTCATGGGAGGGTTTTTAGACTCAAAGAACATATATATTTAGGTGAAAAAAACATGGGACATGGAAGATATTATTAGGTACTCATTATTGGGTCCTTGTAATTATGTACAAGCAAGGTGGCATCCTACAAACAATTAGCAATCTAGGTGTATCAACGGGTTGGAATCCTACAAATAACTAGAAATTTAGGTGGATCAGTACAATAAGAAGGTTTCTAGAGGATTAATAGAAGGGAACCTCATTTCACCTTTTATTTTCCTCTTGATAGCATGAGATCACCTTAGTAGATAGGGTAGTAGGTTTTATTTCAATTTGTACAGTCTCATATATAATTTTAGTATGCTTTTACTCCCAAGGTTTTAGGATTTCATGCTTGTGCAATTATGTCACATTATAGGATATGTAGGTTTTAATTTCAGTTGGTATAGTTTCATATATTAGTTTTACTCACAAATTTTATGATTTCATGGAATTTCAATTATAGAGTTTTTTAGGTCTTAAAGCCTCTTAGTTCATGAATCTTGATGTCATAGACATAGAGATAGTTATAGGTTTTTTCATTACCCATAGGAGTTCCTTTTCCCATAGTTGGAATAATATATATATCATATATAATATATATATATATATATATATATTTATATGATCCTTAGAAATCCTTTAACCCTTGACCTATACCACACGCCTCTTCCATCCCTTATTGTAGGTCACTACAATCGTCGACACAAATATCACCTGTAGCGATCGCCCATGCCCCCCATAGAGCAGGAGGATAGAGCATCGACCCCTGCAAGAGGGTAGAGTAGAGAAAGAGGAAAAAGCTGATAAATTAGACCCACAAATATTTTTTTATAGAGAAGATAGGTTCAAGCCCAACAATGCATCCAAGGAGAGAGAAGGGAACACCAAAATGCCTTCTGTAAGTTTAAATTTCCCCATTTTTTTCTAAATCCTCCAATCTCATTCTCTCTTGCTTTGATACCGTAGAAATTTTTTAATGGGCTAGGGTTTTGAGGGGTTCCATTTGGAGATGAGGGATTTTATTGAGGATCACTTCGGGACTGTGCATCTTCAACACTAAAGGGAATCACAATAAAAGAGCTTACGACCTTGTGATTATAAGAGGATATATCTCTCGACCTTCTCAAATTAATCACCAAATTTTTTATTTGAATTTATTAATATTTTGAGGGTAATTTAATTAAGTCTCAAAAGGTTAATCTCCTTCAAAATTTCTTGACAAAATTTCTCTAAAAAACTTCGCACCAGATCTAAAGTCTCAAACTTGACTCTCAGACTTCAAGGGAAAGGGAGCTCAAAAGCTCAATTCGATGCCCAAAAATTCACTTAAGGAATGTTAGTTTAAGCCCAAAATTTTGGCTTAGAAACAATGATAAAGACTCTTCAAAACTCCTCTTTCTTACTACAAAAAACCATTGTTAGATGCAAATAAAATGGCACGAAATATGTGAGTGGAAACCCTAGCGGCCTACAAAATTTTAATGGAAAAATAATGATAAAATCCTCATTGAATCATATGGTGATGACTAAAAAGATTAGGAGTTAGCCCTTGAAAAATAAACAAACAAAATCAGAACCCCAAAGGGCTTGCGACATCCCAAAATCAAGCTTGTTGAATTGCTGCAAAGAGAGTTAGATTAATCACAAATTAAGTTTTAGAAGCCCTTGCACAATCCAAGAGAAATTTGAAAAATAAATTTATGCCATAGCTATCATTTGAAACCCTCTCCAGACTAGTGAGAGGAGGGTTTTCTAAGACCTCGACTCCCTCATGCAAAACCCGAGGAAAAGCTTGAATAAAATTTTCCAAAATTTTCAAATGAATTCAGTGTATAAAACTCCTTAGCCTGCAAGTACATCGAGTTAGCTCCTCCAGAAATTAAAAAAAATATAAAAGTTATTTTAAAGCTATAAATAAACATTAAAAACCTTTCAAATTCCTAATTTTTTTTTATTCAAGCTCAGGCCCAAAATCCAAAACAAATATTAGATGGGTTGGAAAAGAATCTCGTTCTAGAACAAAGGTTGATACTTCAAACCCTAGCCATTTGTGTGAAGGAGGAAGTGGCTAAAAAAATGATTTTCTTTAAATATGGCTTGGATCCACCTGCAACAAATAGATAATATGATAGAATTAAAAATCCTAATTTTTCCTCTTGAGATCTACAAAGAGAAACAAAAGATATGACGACCCCTCTTCAATTTTCATGTGCCCTCCCACTTCAATTTTCACATACCTCCTCACTTCAATTTTCATGTACCCATTTTAACAAGCTTCAATGGCCTATTCACCAAAGAAATTAAGGAGTTATGACTCAATTTCCAAACTATTAAGTGAAGGGATTCAAAAGGAGTTTTATCCCATAATATTAGTTTGTCAATCAAGTCAACACATGGAGGAGGGGTTTTTAAGGAGCATGGACCTTCCTTGTAATTCTAGCTGACTCTAGAACTCTCAATTTCACTTGAGCCATTGATCAAGAAAAGGATATCAAATGGCTTATGAATATAATAAGTCATAAATATTATTTTGTCCTCATGGTCCACAATCCTCCATGATAACCTATTTCCATTGACTTAGATGAATGATACATGATGAATCACGTGGATTATGGGGCTAAAAAGACCCACTATCACCTTCGTCCCAAACCTACAACAATTTGCTGCAACCACTGACTGATCATGGGGAGGAAGGATAAGATGATTCACAACTATCTCATGCTCAAACACACCTCCTCTATCCCTTGCACACTTTGATTCCACCATTAACACACCTCCTCTATCTCTTGCACATTTTTATTCCAGTATAGAGGTTGAGCTCTAATGCTCTTAAATAAACTTCTCTAAATATTAGAATAATGTAAATATCTTGATTAGCTATTTGAAATCCAAACATATATTTTCCTTACATACAATATGTTATTTTTCCTCCTTTTTTAGTGCATTAGTGAGGGTAGAGTAATAACAATATTGAGTTAATAATGGATGTTGTTTTGATTTAGTTCACAAATCTATTTATTATTGTTGTCTCATTGAACCAGTTGGAGTAATTATATGTTGGATATGTATGTGTCATAATCAATAAAGGTTCTATTATTGTCCTTTAAGGAAACAATCCATCCTCATCCTCATAGACTTAAGTAAATAATGGGGGTATTGGTACCATTCTAACCTTCATGAAGTTCTCCCCATTTTTTCTACTAATTTTGAAATGGAAGGCACATTGACAACCAATTGCATAGATGGTTGGCAACCCCAAATATTATTAATGATATTTAATACTAAGACCTTTGTGGACTTAGTGCAAGACGATTTGTTAATTGAGCTAACCCTTGGAGCTAGGTTTTGATTATATGATGTAGCACATTGTTTTCTCCTTATGTTTTAACTAGAGGGGTTAATTCCTTACTACACATAATAACTATGACAAAGATGCCATTGTTGTAGGAAGATTAGTATTGTGGATAATTTTTTTTAGGAATTTAGTAACGATATGAAAAAGTGGTTAAATCGTCTTAGGTGATAAGTGTTGCACAATTAGAAGTTTCACTGTATCTACGTGGAAATAATTCCTTTAATGGAGACAAGAAAAATCTTAGCCATTCATATCAGAGTATAAAGTGTAATACCCTAGTTTTGTCCCCTTTCTTGTATTGCTGAATTGTATCAATTTTTTTTGTGTATCGAAGTATGTGGGTATTTTTTGTAATGGAAGATTAAATGCTATCAAATTATGTTTAGGTCTCAATTTATTCAATGATTTCATTGGTTAAGATGAATAGGTTCTAAATTTATAAGGTTTTTAATTATTGCTTGAATATTTTAAATGCAAAGAACTTCCTTGTAAGTCATTTGTACTATTATAATGTTCTTGTGGTTTCATCAACATGTTTCTCAACATCCTTTATTACACTCGCTAACAATTTCTCTCATTTGATGGAAGTGTTATAGGACGTTCAACTAAACAAGTATTTGTCAGAACTATCTTTGTTGAGTGAAGGAAATTCAGGTAGGATAAAAGAAATTGACCAAACATATTATACATCATCTAGCATGCGAAGTTCAACTAGAAGTGAATCTATTAGAATAAAAACCAAACACGCATTAAATTTTTCTCGCTAAAGAGGGATCATGTTCTTATGATAATGAGAGGATATATGACATTGAGGTTCCCTTGAGGTACACAAATATAGTGAAATGATGAGTACCCAAGGATATTCCTAAAATAAACACTAATTTTTCTGTCAATGAAAGGATATACCACATTGCCCCATCGTCATTGCATGGTTTGAGGCTATTTTCCATAGATTGTCTAAAGGTGTGTTACGACACATTAAATGAATTGATGGAGTATGTCAAACCCTATTACGTCTACAATGATTGGGTACAACTAATCCAATATACCAAAAGTATGTGAAGATATGACATGGTCACAAATTATATACACGTAAAAGACAATGATTAAAATAAATGCGCAACTATATATATTAACGGAAGGCCAAAAGCAGCAGGGAATATTGCATGGTTTATAAATAGTACACGACCCGCGATGACAAATAAGATACCCAATTTCATATTCAAGGGACGTGAAGGAAATCCTGTATTCATATGTACCATAAAATGAATAGCTGTAGGGGAAGAGTTACTCATTGATTACAATTTGAATCGACTAGATACAAACGTTGCTATTATGGGGGTGATATGTATTCTATTTTACTGAACTCATAAGAAATGTCTATTATATATTATGATATGAATTTACTACAATATATTGTCACACATGTTATAAGTTAAGGAAACATTTCAATACATCATGGTTATGATAGTGTGGTAGGTTTATCAATGTCAAAGGGCACTGACATCATAATAGGTAAACATAAATGTAATTTTACGAAAAATAATATAACCACTAGATTCACATCAATGTTCTCATTCCTTTTATTTATGAATATTATAAATTCTATTTAAAGAACAAATTTATTGAAATTCTCTTCATTTGACTTTGCCATCACCACTTTTTGTTGTGAATATAATTAATTAAATCATGTTCTTTGGTAGGAATAAATGAAGTTCCTATAACTTTCAACACTTCTTTGTATTATATAAGTGGTCCATGTATTAATATGGTGATGAAATGAAGTTTTTATAATTTAGAACCTTTTATATTGGCCATGATATATTGTGAAGTTTCTATATAAATTTAGACATATGTCAATAGTGGTTTTCTTATTATGACAAGGATGGTTAATTATGGATGAACTGCTCGATTTTTTTTTAATGTGTCATAATGAACTTTCAAGATATCATAATATTTACGAGCAAGTATGTAATTGGAAAAAATTCCCCTCTTATGTAAAATATGGATTTTTTTAATGATCTCAAATGTTTAATCAAATTCAAATCTTTAAATGTTTATAGTTCGGGATTGTGGAAAAAAAATTACAAATTACACTTATTTGATTAACAGGGTGATAAGGGGAAGGCACCAGCCTTAAAGCAGTCCACAGATCATCATGTGAAAGCGATTAAGGAAGAAGCAATTTTTTTGTTGACCAATTTTATCCAAACAATAAGGAAGCTTTTCATAAAATTAAACAAGAAATGTAGTTCTTTAATTATGATTCAGTTGCAGACGAAAGATATAAGAGGCCAAATCAATACTGTCATGGGCCAAATTTATCACTATGGGGTAAGACACACACTTAATTATCCTATTTATTTATTTGTGATTTTAATTATTATGATTTTAATTATCTCATCCTTTATTAAAAAACTCTTTATTTTATGGGAGTTTTTGAGGGAGTATGATCCTCATGGTGCAACTATGGCAGTAGGCATTGGTAGCAACGTCATTGATCCAACTATGAGTGATGCATTAGTCACTAAGATCGGTAAACCCCTTGAAAAACACACACCAGGATTTGCACCCAGTGACAATGGAGTGCCTCTTGAAACTGATGTTCAACTTGGTGCTAGAGGTATTTCATATGTTACAAAAGAATTGTAGTATGGATTACAATTAAAATTATTTAAATGAAAATGGTTTATTAATTATAACTTTTCTTGTTTCTACTTCATAGCATGTACAGAATGAGGCCAAATAAGAGAAGAATCATATGGCCACATCTAAAAGTACTCTTATTCCCTCTAGCCACATCTGAAAGTACTCTTCCTCCCTCCACTGCTGAAGCATGTAAACAAAACTTTACTACTATTTTTGTTGATAAAAACCTGGAATTATAATAACTATAAATATGAATTTAACATTTCTTTCTTATTACAGTTGATTCTTCATCTCCCTTGTAGTAGCATAGACATATGACCAGGTTGGGTGCAAGACATATAGAGCCCATAATAGCTGAAGGGGAAGAAGACGTCCTTGCTCAATTCCTAGAAAAGGGAAAGAGTCAGAAGAATAAATTATCGTACTTGTTATATAATTATAGCGACCTTGTTTGTTATTATGTAAACATATTTTTTATGATAAAATTTATTGAGATGAATTATTTTGTGGATATATGAATGAATAAATGAATGTTTTCTATTTGTTTCTTTATGTATCTTAATGTCTTGCTTTCAACTATTTTCTAGTAGACATATTGGGTATTGGGGAATTGAGAGTGAGTGGGGGGGGGGGGGGGTTTCCATGAGAGCTTCCACCTTCACGTGGTTGGCCCTATTCAGTAGAGAATAAATTAGGCTTTGGATAGTCTTGGAGAAAAACCTCCCTCTTCGAGTGGAGGGAGGTTTGATCCAAGATTAAACTAAAATATTTTATTCTCGAAACAAGAGGAGCTCATTCAGGTATTCATGCACTCAAGTATTTTTAATTATTATTTATTCATGCAATTAAATTTAATATTTGGTTTAATTTAATCCAAGTTTGTCTCATTAGTCTCACGAATATGTGTAGGAGGACTAGTATCAAGTTGGACGTTGAAGTGGAATAACTATCGGAAGCGAATAGATCAAAATCGTAACATTACATTTAGCATTCAATTTTTCATTATTGTTATTAAGCATTTGTTTTATTACCAAATATTGGAAATATATCCATTTATTCACTTTCTCATTGTGCTTACTTGAACCCATTCCCATATTTCATTTACTCTATTACATAGCTAAGATTTAAATATGAAAAAAATATGATTAAACAAGTATAACAAACAAATTTATATCCCGCTCGACGGATTCCTCCAAATGTAACATCTCTACGTAAACTTGATTTCCATCCTTTTATAGTCCATCTACTTTAGTATTTAACTCTCTAAATGTTTGCAAACTAAATCACCCTCATTATTCATCTTTGTAATAACCAAAATTTATAGCTTTATGATTTCATCATTTTTGTAGCTTTAAGTTTATATTTAAATTCACTACAATATTTATTAAGTTAGAAAACAAATGTGTCACTGGAAATTATAGCTTGCATATACTTTCCATGGAATTTTTGTAACAACCAAATGATTCTCAAGCTGACAATTGATATTAATAGAATTTATTTGTTTCCAATAAACAATTAAATAAACAAACATGTGGATTGAGTGCATTTTGAGTTGGTTTGAGGTGTAAATGTAGATAATGGTTCTATATCCCTCCCAATAAATCAAACTATTATTCTTGGAGTCTTTTCTCTCTCCTTTGGTGTCTTATTATATGTTTTTATGTGGATGAGTATTTCTCTCATGTATATTGCTTCACTTTAGATCTCAGGTTTATATTATTGATGATATTGAGTTCTCATCAGTTTCTATCAAAACAACAATCCAAGCCTGCTCTTCTCTTTCTAATTCCTTTGTCTGTAGTTCCCCACCTAGAAATATTTGCAACAATGATAAGAAACATAATTTTTTTTTCTCTTGACAGTGTTGGAAATCCATCAACCAAGGGGTCTCCCCAATGTGAATTCCCAATTAGACCTCACACTATTTGGAGTAGGAGCCCCATCCAGAGTATTAGCCTGATTTCCATGTATCCTCGTAGATTTTCCTTGGATACAAACTTCAACACAAGAGATTAATACACAAGTATTTTTAGATCAACAAGTGAATATGCCTTGTGAAATTTTCAGCTTCGGAAAGTATAAATATCCTTCTACCAAAAGGGAAGAGAAAAGTGGGCCCTTTAAATATAAGTAATAGTACTAATCTAGAAATGGCACATGATCATATAGAAATGAATGAATCATTGATCAACCAGTGAAATATTTCAGAAGGAAGAAACAATTGTTAAAGGAAACAACACACCTTCAACAAGATAAGTACCAAAGCCACCGAAATAGTTCAACTTCCTTAGTATAGATGAAAACAACATACATAGCAAACATTCAAATAATAGTCTTCCAATATTCACAACATATGCATGAAATTACATTGCCTCATTGAGCTTCTAAATTGAGTAAAAGTTCCAAGATACTTCAAGTTAGTGAACACCACTAGCCCAAATAGTGGATCATTAGAGCAGTCACTCACTTCTCCAAAACAATCATCTTCCTCTCCAATGCCTAGTAGGAGGATCTAAGGTGAAAATTCCCTTGCATGAGATATGAGGGTGTATATATAACAAATGGGGTGAACATTCACCTCCCCTGTGACTCTTGGACTACCCTCATGAATTTTTGACTTCTCTATGACCTTTCGACTCCCTCATGACTTTTCACATTCTATACATGGCTCTTGGACTTCCAGTTTACAATACATTTCATATTCATTAAAATTACATAATCCACAAATTATGTGGCCAATGATGACATGGTACTTTGACAAGATATGAAAATACATTATTGACACAATAATGTCAAGCCATTCTTGTTGTTTCTATCTTTGACCCTTCTTGATACATGTTGCATGTTCTTTTTCTTCCTCCTTCACTAGCTTGAGAGTAAGGAGTCTTCAATGTGGTCTTGATTTTTGATATTCCTTTGTACTATAGTGTTCCTTTGTCTTATCTCCTGATGGTCATATTATATATTTAGCTCCATAGGTGCCTTCTAGCATGGTCTCCTTCTTATTTTCCTCCATCAACATCTTATCATGATAATATAATACCTATAATTGAAACCACTCATGACAATTTGACATCAACGTTTGGTGTGTGTTATATTCTTTCCATGACTACTCCATGCACAGGGGGGGGGGTAGTTGCCCCTGTACGTTGTGTTAGGGGGGGTCACAAGTAGGGCAGCAGCAGCCCCCTGCAAGGGGTCTAGGGCAATGCCCTGGGAATTTTTTTTTGGACCCTATATTAGTTGGGCGGACCTACCTATGGTTTTGTGCATGGATTTCACACATGGTTTTGGGCATGATGGTTTTTTGTCCATTTTATTTTGTAGATACGATCAAGGGAATTACGATTATGTTTTAATCTAGGGTTAACAGATGCTTCAACATGTATATATATGTATTGTAACATTGAAAGGAAAATAATGAAAAAGATCAATCTGGTAGTCCCGGTTTTGGGATCTAGGGGAAACTATCTGTGTATATCTGTTTTATGTTTTATGCTCTCGCCATTTTCTAGTTTCTTTTTTTTAGAATTTGTATGCAGGTAATTACTATATGGGGTTAAAACCTAAAATTAGTATGAAAACTCCTAATCTAACATGATTCATTGAATCACTTGTTAGGGCTAGAACTAGGTGACTGGTTCAGTGATTGATTTAAGGATTGTGTAGTTCCACAAGCCAAGATCTGGAACTAAGGCTTGAGACTACAAAATGTGTAGTTCAAGGTGGTCAAGGTCAAAGGATTGCACAATTCGGGGGTTCAAGAGCTAAAGGTTGCAGCTTGAGGGTTGAGGTTTCTGAATTCGTAGTTCTGGAAGGAAAAACTTAAGGAACTACGTAGTTGACAGACTTAGAAAGTCAATCTTAAGGCTTGAGCCTTGAATTTTCCCAAATCATAGTTTTGAGAGGCCAACCTAGTTGATTGTGCAGTTGAGGGGCTCAAGTGCTCAAGGTTGAGGCTTAAGGCTTGGAGTTTCCCAATGCATAGTTCTGGTAGGAGAACAAGTTGGGATATTATGTATTTGAGGGGTTCAAGGGCTCAAGATTGAGGCATGAGGCTTGAAGTTTCCCAATGTGAAATTATGGAGGGAGAACAATCTCATGGATTGCACAGTCACACAGATCATGTTGTTAATCTAGAAGCTTAAGGCTTGACACTGCGAAGTGCATAAATTGTGACTGACTAGGGGAAGAAATTGCATAGAGCTCAAGGGTCAAGGCTACGCACTATGAATTCACAGTGCATAGTTCCAAGAGGAAAGGTCAAGGATTGAAGGTTGAGATTGTGTAATGCATAGTTCAGGAAGGTTGAGTGAAGTGAAGTTTCTCAGGAGTAAAATTTTCTGAATAAGGCTAAGTGTGGTATTAGTGAAGCTTAGGTGAATAGAGAGAAAACTAGATCATGATCACACACTCAAACAATCGAAGACACAACACTGATCACTCATAAAACAAGAACAACATGATGTCCTCAACATGACAGTGATACAACATACCTCTCCAAGTGCGACACAAAAGGTACACTTTGCGACGAAAGTGATGACATTTGTGTGAAAATGCATAAATATATATTTTGGAATGAGTGTAAAACATCTTTGCATGACTAGAAGGACTCATCAACACCAAATTTACCCTTTGAAATGAGCAAAAACTCCACTTTACATGATAAGTAACACCTCCCATGCTAAAAGATGACATTTGATATATGAAGAGAAAAGTGCGAGCGACACTTGTGATATGTGAACGAAGGTGAAATTAACAAATGCAAGAGCAAAGATAACATGAAAATGACACTAATTAAGGTGGAATCAAGTGAAGGTGAAAACTGAAACATGAGAATGACACTCATGAAAGTGAAGGAGCGCAAAAGTGACAGTTTGAGAAGCTCATTGAAATAGAAGAAAATTTGCAACCAAAAGTGAAAATATGTTAATGAATGCACAAATGGATGTCAATGTAGGTTGAACACTACATAGGTATTGTCTTGATGGACTTTGTTATTCTTGTTCAAGATTATGAAAAATAATGCGCCCATGAATATGCTACGGAATGAAAACATGTATGCAAGTGATATCGATCGATCATAAAGTGACTATGGAAAAAAAGATCATAAGATCCACCTTAATCTTCAAAATTAAAATGCAGACCAAAATTTTGGAGGGTGTTTTTCAGAGCAATAATACTTGGCAACACATTAGTAGAAATCCGGCTTCGTTGCCTTGGTCAAACCTTTCGTGCAGGGTCTAGTTCATCAGGGAGTATTGATTCATCATTCATATTACTATAGCTTCCCCACTTAACCGGTGTATAAATATAGTCCCCTTCATCCTTCCTTAGTTGACCACAATTATAAAGCCAACTATATCACAATGTTTCAAATTGGGAGAAGGGTAATGTTGCTCATGAGCTTAAGATATTCATAGTATATTTTTTCAAATTTGGTGTTTCTCGCCTACCAATAGGCCTTGACAGTACCCCAACAGAGTCACTTCAAGAAAACAAGCATTTCCCCACTGCTAGCAAGCCTGGATAATACCCTGACAAAGTTGCTTGCTTTACTTCTCTATGTAGGAAGATTTATCTTCTTTCACCCTTTATTTATTTATGTTATATAGGACTGTGCATCAAAAATTATTCATTTCATGGGGGGCAAGAGGGATCCCAACTTATTGAGAGAAGAAGAGGTTATTCCTTCAAAGGACCATATATAATACCTATGATATTTGTTTACTCGTTTAGATTTTCCCCTTTTCCTTCTCTACTTTATTGGATAAATGTGGAAAATAATGAAACAAAAATAACCAAGTATAGAGATGGCGTTTCCAGAATAGATGTAGATATCATTGTTTCACACAAGGATCTCCTTATGCAAGGATCATATTTTCCTTCAGAACATCACTGACCAAAAGGTGTAACCAATACGAAGAAGGAATAAAGGTTAGCCAAATGTTGCAGTGTCACAAATCCCTTTTTTATTTTACCACATTGTCTTTTGAGCCATAGGGAACATCCTTCATGCAAAGTATTGTTAAACAAAACACAAAATACAAGACACAACAAGGATACAAAACTAGAAAGACAAAACCATAGGAGGCTAAACTGAAACATAATGCAAGACAAAATTTAGGAAACACAAGAAATCCTACAAAAAGGAGTGCAGGATGCATGTGCAATGGAATCTAATATGCAGCTAGACCTACTCCTAACCTAACTAGCTAGAAGGTCAGAGTATGTATAATGAAATTTACAATGTATCCATTGTAGTTTCTCCCAACCTACATACATAAAGATACAAGAAAATAAAATAAATATAAAACTGCACGCAATACAAAAGACGAGAGCTTGAATAACTTACACAACAAATTGAAGGTCTTTCCTGTCAATAGAAATATGTGTTGTAGAGACTACTTCTAACCAACTTGTATTCTTAACTTTTTGATGAAAACCATTATTAAACAAACCTCACAAGCTTCTTGTGAATGTATCTTCACCTGAACTACTCACCATAGAAAGCATGATAAAATATCGAAACTTGTTATTTGTGACATATCTTGCTAGGTAGGATATCTCCAACCATTCAATGATTAGATCATGAAATTCGAAACAACCCACTTGAGAGACCTGAAATCTTTGAAAAGATGAATTTCCAACTAAAATCCCAAGATCATGATGAGAATCTTGTGAGGGAAAATTAATATAATCATATTCAAAAGGCTTGTCAAGATAGTGAGGACCTAACATAACCATCAATGAAGGTTGAAGTGCATCATCTACTTGATAAGTATCTGAATAGTGAGATAAACCATAAATACTAATCAATGTGAAACAACTTTCATCAGAAATACTGGTGGGAGAATGATAAATGAAATGAAAATAAATATTATGATCAGATGGACTATTTGTGGCATGAGACTCTTGGTTAGGAAAGAACAAAGATAGATCTGTCTGAATAGTTTCGTAAATTCTTTGAATAAAATAGTCATCTCCCTCACATGATTAATAAGACAAACCATTTCCTTGTAACTAGTTACACTTTGCATTAGCATCATAATCATCAAAAGAAGTGAAAAGGAATGTTAGTATAGAAAAGACATGAAACTAGTCAGTATACATTGAACAAAGAAGAATTTGATTCACACAATAACTCATGCATTCACTAGCACTCAAGAGGATTTTAGGTGCAATAAAGAAACAAATTAGTTGTATAAAATTCACAAGAAAAACCGGGAGCTCACTATTCTGAAATGCATATGATAGACATGATTACTTTGGAAAAAGATAATATTTGAAATGGTCAACTTCGCAATTCCATGCTTCTATGAGAGATACACATTCCAAACCTGAATTAAGTACAAAGCCTTGCATGGAGAAGAATGAACTGAAATATAATATTTAGCCTTATCAAAAATTAAATCTTGAAAGTTTGAAATACCATGTTTGAAATAGCACACATCTTTCAAGAATGAATTTACATTCAGTGAAACCATGCGAAGAAAATAATTTTTATGAGAAAAAAGGACCTGACTTAGTTCGGGAATCTTACTAGAGTAGCGATAACATGACATAACCATCAACAAAATTTGAAGTGCCTCGACTTCGTGAAAACTCCTGTAACTTTCAAGGATTTTAAAATCGCATTTTGAAGGATGAATCAAATCGTGCATGGTGTGAGGATAACCTCTTTCACTGATTTCAGTGAGACCACTACTAACTGGATGGAAACCATTTATGTCATTGATTGAATCACATTTTACAGCTTCAACAACTAAATTAATCAAGTCAAAAAGTTCTTCTGATGACAAATCTAGAGATATATGAATCGGAGGAATTTCATGAGCAAGCTGATTTGAAGAGTTGTAATCATGCAAAACAAGAGATGATACAATATGGAAAGGATACTCAATGATTTAACTATTTGTTACACTGAATTTTGTCACCTTGACTATCTGCAGTTTATATGGCCTCATCAATAGCCATATTGTCCTCTTTGTCAAGCCCCAT